>JAODAL010023652.1:0-62215 GCA_025379985.1 Phyllomedusa bahiana
TGGGAAAAAATTTGCTGCATCATACCCCCCCAAAGAACGCTCCTCTGTCACCCCCAGGCCCCCTTAGTCCGACACTGCACTGTCCCAGTGTCGGACTAAATAAACACGGGTATTATGAATGGCACATGGTAGATGTGTGACTTGTTACAGATTTTGCTGTGGGGCACACTTAGTTCATGTTACACCTCTGGTTAAACCCAAAACCGCTTGCAGTGAAACTACAGATAGAAATTCAAGAGGTGGTGCCCGGTTTCCATAACTCGACGGTGGTCATGAATAAAAATCACATCTGTAGGGATCCCAGAGCTTGGCCCCCTTATGTATCCGAAGGAATTGTTATATAGCATGGTCATGTTTTTTGGGTAAGTGAGATTTTTTCTTCCCATCATGGTGTGTGGGAACAATGGTGGTGGGGGGCGAAGGCTGCAGGAGGTCACATGTCTCTACCACTAATTTGGCTAAAGCAGAGAAAGAGGTCTCTTCTGTTGTGCATTTTGGAAGCCCTGGAAAAAGATCGGCTTCAGAGTGGAGACAAGATCAGCTTCACTCCAGATTTTAAGGAGTTTAGGTCTTTCGCCCGGGGACGTCTGTGGACCGGACAGACTGTTGTTCCTGATCCTCCCTGTGTCAGATGAACAGTTTAAAAATGTATTGCATATATGAAATGCAAAAACATTACTAAGTGAAAAAAAAAAAAAAATTTAAAACATTTCTCCCTTCATGGGTTTTAAAAAAAAAAAAAAAAAAGGAAAAAAAACATAAAAAGTGTAAAAAAAAATGAATAAAAAAAAAAATAATAAATAAAAAAAATATTTAATACAAAATAGTTGTGGTTTTACAACAAAAAAAAAACATTCCTATTAGGTATCCACACACCGTAATAACCTGTAGAAGTGTAAAATGTGAAAAATGTGAAAAAAAAAAAAAAAAATTCTGCAATTATTTATCAGGAATTTAAATATTCCCCCCAAAAAACATTTTCTGAATAAAAGAGGCCCCAAACAATGCATCTTTAAAAAATAAAAAAGTTACAAATGTTTAAAGCAGGAGGGAAAAACTAAAAAAAAAGTCCCGGTCATTAACTACTTTTTTTGGCCTGGGGTTTTGGGGTTAATGGTTAAACTACATGCGGTAACGTGGAGAGTGTTTGACGAATTAGCTACTGATTCTGTTACTGGTTTTGTCAGTTATATCTTCTGTACTATAGAGTGTTGTGCCTCTTAGGAATTGAGAGTAACCAAATGCTTCAGATAATAATCTTTTTTAAACGTACCACACGGGGTGGCTGTAACGAGTGCCCCCAAACCCCACGTTTGGGCGGGGCACACCCCATCCCGTTCCTTCTGCAAGCGGCGCTGTGACCTGTTTCTCTGGTTACTCACCTCACTTTGCTCCTGTCACTTGCCGGGCGCACGCCCACCCCCTTGGGCGTGCACGCGGTAGTTCAGTGAAATTAAAAAGGGTCCAGGGCCAGTGTTTTGGGAAATTTCTGGGTGTGACCCCATTTAAGTCCCACCCTTCCTTGGTTCCCCCCGAATCATAGTAGTCAAGTACCCCATGTAAAATAAATGTTTTAAGGGTTGTTCATACAAGGATTTTTGCTTTTTATTTAAAGTCTTTCAAAAACAAGCACTTTGCTATGTGTCCATTAACAGTGTCCTACTTTTCCCAATATCCCCCCTTGTATGGGCTGCATCAGCTCCTAGGTCGCTTGCTCAGACCGTTCCTCTTACTGATAGGCTGCCAGCATCGTTGCTATAGCTACAGCCCTGTTCGTTTCCTCCTGATGGTGCCAGAGGGTCACTATGCTACAGGTGTCCAGTCTCCTGATAGGCTCCCAGTGCTGGTCACATAGCACAGACCTTTTCGATCTCCCCTGATGGGTCCCAGCAGGGTTTCTACAGTACGCCCTTTTCAATCTCTTGATAGGCTGCCAGCACGGGCATATAGCACAGACCTGTCCAGCTCTCTGATAGGCGCCAGTGCGGGTCACTTGCCAAGCCCTGTTCGATCTCTCCTGTAGGCTGCCACAGGGTTGCTACAGCTCAGCCCTGTTCAATCTCCCCTTTGGGTGTAACTGGTTGCTAAGTACAGACCGGGCTTCTCTGCAGCCTTGTGAACCCAGAAACACCCCCCTAAATTCAAAATGAAACAAAAAAAACAAAAAGGGGAAATAAATAATGTAGTGGAAAACCCCCTTTAAAGAAAAAAAAAAAAAGTTTAAAAGTTTTAAAAAAATAATAAAAAGTGACAATATTTGGTATCACCATGCCCTTAAAACCCTATTTTTAAATATAACATCTTTTTCCCCAAATGTGCACCGAGAAGAAAAAAAATTTCAACCACAAAATTGGGGTTTTTTTTTGGTTTTTTTACACCCCCTAAAATGTAAATAAAAAATGCTGGAAAAAGTCTATTCCCCAAAAGGGTAAAAAAAAAACACCCCCACCCCGCAAAAAATGCTGCCTCCTCTGGTTCATAGATTTAAAAGGGGTTTGCAAAAAGTGATTTCCTCCCCTAAAGGTGATACCCCCCTCTTGGGGTTTGAAAAAAGGGGCGTTGTTTTCTGTGTTTAAAAAAACAAGTACTCCTCTGGGGGTTTTAATACCCCAACCCGGAAAAGCGAGGCCAGGCTAATCCCCAGGGGGGAAAAATGTATTGTATACAATTTCTCCCTCTTTTGCTCAGGAGAGAGTAAGCCTGGCAGGAGTGTCTTTTATTTTCACGAACGCTGCAGGGGGGGAGGGGGGTGGAGGAGGTCTGATGTTTTTCAGATTAAATTACATTAAACCATGGATCTCTATACAAAGAACAGGTTTTTTTCCCCCGTCCTTTAAAATGTTATGTTCCCTGCCATCAGATAAGAAGTGCAACAAAGCAAATGGCCCGATTAGCTCTTCGCCCTGGTCGTGTCAATGTAAACCTAGGAAAATAAGGGAAAGTAAGTCAGTATTTAGAAAAGTGATTAAAAACCCCTTTGGAGGGTCCCCGTCAAAATTAGTCATGGCAAAACCCCCTTTTAAAATCAAAAAAGTGTTTGGGTTTCAGAAGATGGGGCCCGGGGCAAATCTAAGAAATAGAATGTTTGTATTTTTTCTTGGTATAAAACATTACGAAACCCCCCAATTATTTCGGGAAATCGCACAACCTGAAGAAGACAGAGAAAATGTTAGCAATGTATGGACACACCTAATTTACAAGAAGAATGATAATGCCCTGGGGCCCTTTATGTATGAAAATGTCTAGCGAAAGACTGTCTTTGTTGCCAATACAACAATCAGACCCAAAAGCAAAAAAACCCCAGCTCACAGGAAATCAGAGCCATGAACCCAATAGAGCCTATGGGAAACCCAATCAGAGCTTATAGCAACCAATCGACCCCATAGGACCCGACCCAAAGCCCCAGAGTAAAGAAACCCAGACCCCAAGCAACCAATCAGAACCCTTAAAACCCAATCAGAGCCCACAAACCAATTAGCTTGCAACCAATCAGACCCCAAGCCCCAATCAGAGCCCAAAGCACCAGAGCTATAGAACCAATCAGAGTAAGCAATTTCAGAGCTCATGAAACCAATCAGAGCCCATAGAAACCCAATCAGGCTATGGCAACCACTCAGACCCCATAGCGACCAATCATCAAATGAAACCCAATCAACTCATAGCAAAAATCAAAACCCCTTCTTTTATTTAGTGCCTGAAAAAAAAAAAAATCTGAGCTTGTTGGTTCTATGAGCTCAAGGGTTTTGTTTGGGGGTCTGTTGGTTGCTATGGGATATGGTTTCTATGGCTTGATTGGTTGCTAGAGCTTGATTGGTTTGCTAGGGGTTTGATTTTGTATGGGATATGGTTGCTAGATTGTTTGGGTTGCATGAGCTTGTTTGGTTTGTTGGATTGTTGGGTTGTAGGGGCTCTGGTTTACGAGCTTGTTGGTTGCTAGGTAGGTTGCTTGACTCGATCGGTTGCTATGGCCGTTGTTGCTATGAGCTTTAAGGGTTTGTATGGGCGTTGATTGGTTGCTATGGCAAAAAAATAGTCTTACTGTGGACAGTTTATCAAAAGGCCCCAGTACATTTTTTTCATACATTTCTAGGTAGAACAACTGGAACAGAACAGCGGAGTGCTCTTTGGAGCGCCGGTATTTTTGGCATCCTCCTGTATACATTTCCCAGCCTTTACTGTCATTTTACTTGACTAAAAGCCTTTCCCCGAAATCGCAGTCGGAAATTAAAGAAGTCCTGGGTTTTCAGAATTCATGTAAACTTTGGGAAAACCCCTTTAACAATTGGACACGAGATTGCGCGATTGAGAGTGGGAGGTTCCCAGGGAGTCACAACACATTTGCTAATTCAATATGCAAAAAGGAACAGCAACAAAACCTCGAGAAATAAAAGGTAAATTATTCCAAGCATTTCATTTCCCCAATTAGCAAACCCGGGAATGCCCCGCGCGGCATGTGGCTTGGTTTTTAGAAGGGTTACGTCGAGTGTACATCTTGACTTGTAATGGAGGAACAAGTAATACGTCAAGAATTTAAGTGGCTATGGAAGGGGCTTGGCATGGAGGCTTCATAACACGAATCCCTCCGCGCCCCCTCTTTGGCGGGTCATGACCAGGTTTCCTAATTTTTGAATTAAAGGGGACTATCATTCTTTACTTTCTTCTCATGACTTTGGGGGATGAATTGTCCTTCACCCCAGTTATTGGCTTGTGGGAAAAAAAACTATCTTTTCCTTTTCCCCCCATTTCCATTTCCCCCAATTTTAATGGATAGAGTGAGTTAAAGGGGTTTTCCCACCCTAGACATTGATACTGTAGGATAAGCCATCAATATATGACCGGTGCGGGTCTCACCTCTGGGATCTTTAGAAAGAGCCCCAAAATCTATCCATTTTGAACAAAGAGGCGGTCAGGACTCTCCCATTGAGGTCAATAGGAGTTTGTAGTACAGCTGAGGGGCATGGTTTTTTTTTGGGGTTGTTTTTTGAGTTGGTGTGGGACAGATAGGCCATCGATGTCTATGGTGAGACAACCCCCTAAAGCCACTATTGTAAAACAGATGCCTATCTCCTAGGACAAAAAAGGATTCTTGGTTTTGCTCCATATTTTTTGTTGAGGGATAGTCAGGGCATCCATAATCATTGTAATGCCGGCCACCAGATTCTAAGAATGGGTCACAAGTGAAACACAAGGTCCCAAAGGCTGAAACATGTTATTTAATGTGGCACACAAAAGCTTAGGCACAGATAGTAATCTTAGAGGTGCAGGTCCTACCTCTGGCATCCGCACCTATCTTGGAAACAATCCCTGAAAGTGTCGGCTCAGAATGGAGATAAGGTTGTATTTGTGAACGACTCTCCATTCTGTTCTATAGGAGTACCCAGTACAGGGGAGCGCTGTGTTCTCCATCATTTTCTATGGGAGTTCCCAGTATAGGGGAGCACTGTGTTCAATATTCTCTTCTATGGGAGTTCCCAGTACAGGGGAGCGCTGTGTTCTCCATTCTCCTCTATGGGAGTTCCCAGTACAGGGGAGCGCTGTGTTCTCCATTCTGTTCTATGGGAGTTCCAGTAAGGGGGGCACTGTCTTCTCCATTCTGCTCTATGGGGGTTCCCAGTACAGGGCAGCGCTGTGTTATCTCCATTCTGTTCTATAGGAGTTCCCAGTACAGGGGAGCGCTGTGTTCTCCATTCTGTTCTATGGGAGTTCCCAGTACAGGGGGAGCGCTGTGTTCTATATTCTGTTCTATGGGAGTTCCCAGTACAGGGGAGCACTGTGTTCTCTCCATTCTGTTCTATGGGAGTTCCCAGTACAGGGGAGCGCTGTGTTCTCTATTCTGTTCTATGGGAGTTCCCAGTACAGGGGAGCACTGTGTTCTCTATTCTGTTCTATGGGAGTTTCTCCTGTAAAGGGGAAGCGCTTTTGTTCCTCAATCTGTGCTATGGCGAGCGCTCCAAGTACAGCGGGAGCGCTGTGTTCTCCTATTTCTCGTTCTATGGGAGTTCTCCAGTACAGGGAGCACTCCGTGTTCTCTATTCTGTTCTATGGGTGTTCCAGTAAAGGGGAGCGCTTGTGTTCTCCATTCTGTTCTATGGGAGCGCTCACCAGTACAGGGGCAAGCACTGTGTTTCTCCATTCTGTGTCTATGGGAGATCCCAGTACAGGGGCCAACAAGCGCTGTGTTCTCCACTTCTGTTCTATCGGCAGTCCCAGTACAGGGAAGCGCTGTGTTCTCTCCATTCTGTTTCTTTGGGGAGTTCACAGTACAGGGGAGCGCTGTGTTCTACATTATGTTTATGGGAGGATCCCAGTACAGCGGGAGAGCTGTGTTCTCAATCTGTTCTATGGCAGTTACACAGTACAGGGTTGCGCTGTGTGTTCTATCATTCTGTTCTCATGGGTAGTTCCCAGTTCTGGGAGAGAGATGTTAGTTCTCCTTTCTGTTCTATGGGGAACGGATCCCCAGCTACAGGGGGACGAGCTGTGTTCTCATTCTGGTATATGGCAGTTACCCTAGTAAGGGCGAGCGTGTGTTTTCTCTCCCATTTGTTCTATGGGAAAGTTCCCAGTTCTGGGAAGCGCTGTGTTCCTCTATTCTGTTCTATGGGAGTTCCCAGTACAGGGAAGCGCCTGTGTTCTCCTGTCTGTTCTACTCTGGATTCCCAGTACTGGGGAGCGCTGTGTTTTCCATTCGATGTTCTATCGGAGAATGGTCCCTCCCAGGTCAGGGAGCAGGGTGTCTTGACATGTAATCAGACACTCTTTCATAGAGCAGAATGGTGCATTGTGTGCAAGTGTGACTGGCTCTGAACCAATGTTTGGGGTCCTTTTCCTACAATAGGTGTGGGTCCCAGAGGTAGACCATGCATCTTCAAACTTTGATTGCATCTTATTGACATGCCATCAATGTCTATGATGGGAACACCCTTTTGAGTAAATTCTTCTGTATCTTTCAGGCCTTCAGCTTGCCATTGAACTGGCAAACTTGTTCACAAACTGTGCTCTGTTATTTTGGTGGCCACCATTGGACCTTACTAAAACTAGAGTTCTCACACTTGTTTAAGAGTTAGCAAGAAACATCTACTTTATGTAGCCTCGTTGTAGCTACAATGATCATGAAGTGCGGTCAGTCCGGCTGTTAGCGGAATAGAAACCTTTTATACCAAGGTGCACATGTTATTTGGAGGGTGTCCGACCACTGGGATCACCACGACTGTTCAAATTAAGGCCCTGTATCCCCACAACTACACAGTGCTTCTCCTGTCCTGGCACTGCAGCTCACTCCCAATCACTTGAAGTACCCTTCGCCTCTTCATGGGAACAGCCAGAATCTCTTCTGTGCTCGCGTCGATGATAAAACCCTTTTCAATGAATCTTAGTAAATACTATCTCTTTACAAATTTTTTACACTGATTTATTGTTTCTCATTTTGGCCAACTCCTTGACAAGCTCTTCATCGGGTTCTTCAGAAGTGAATAAATGGGCACGATACCTGAGCATCAAAATATAGCCTCTAACTGGAGGCTCCCTTAAAGGGGTTGTCTCACTTCATAGATTGTCCTTTCTTGGTTTCCAATTTTGAATTCAGGGGTATGTGTTTACTGGTTTCCACTAGCTTGCAGGTAGAAGCCAGGTCTGTAGCTATAGAAAACCAGTGTGGCAGCCAATCAGGTGAGATGGAACAGGTCTGTAGCTATAGCAAACATTGCTGGAAGCCTATAGGAGAGCATGGAACTGGTCTGTGGTTCTATTGCAACAGTGATGGCAGCCTTTCATGAGAGATTGAAAGGTCTGCAGCTATAGCGAACTGAGAGATGATGCAGCCCAAACAAGATTGGGGATATTAGGAATAGGTAGGTCACTGTTAATGGACAACACTAATTGCAAAGTGTTCTTGATTTTGCAAGATCTTTAACATAAAAAACAGAAATCCTTGTAGTGAGACAACCCCTTTAACATTTACTTTTACATAGGGTTCCTACTATCTAGGAATAGGTAGGACACTGTTTTTTCACTTTCATTTTTGAATTCAGGGGCGTGTTTACTGGTTTCACTGGCTTATACCGGCCTGCAGTGACACCAGGTCTGTACGCTATTGTGAACAGTGATGACAGCCTATCAGGAGAGATCAAATACGGGTCTGTAGCTATAGTGAAAAATGCTCGGGAGCCATTTAGGAGAGATTCAAAACAGGTAGTAGCTATAACAACAGCGCTGGCAGCACTATAAGGCGAGAGATTGAAAGGTCTGGTAGCTCTTAGTGACAAGCTTCTTGGAAGCCCTATCAGGAGAGATTGAACAGGTCTGAAGCTTAGGCAACTAGTGTCTGGGCAGCCTATTAGGAGAAATCAAACAGGTCTGTAGCTATAGCGCCCAGTGCTGGCAGCTTTCAGGAGAGATTGAACAGGTCTGTAGCTATGGCAACCAGTGCTGGCAGCCTATCAGGAGAGAACAGAACAGCGGAGAGATCTTTGGAGCGCCGGTATTTTTGACTATTCCTCCGTGTTTAACATTTCCAGCCTTTAACTTTTTCATTATTACTTGGTTACAGATCTGTAGCTATAGTGACCTGAGGAGCTGATGCAGCCCATATAAGAGGGGATATCTAGGAATAGGTAGGACACTGTTAATGGACATATATTACAAAGTGACTTGTTTTTGCAAGATCTTTAACATAAAAAGCAGCGATCCCTGTAGTGAGACAACCCCTTTAATGCTTGTCATGGGTGGGTCGTAAGCTGTATGAAATTATTTGGGATGAGGAGTGAATTATTCCATTTAGGGCAGATTGGTTCTTTGTTTATGGTTCCACATTTTATGGATCAAGTAGGGGGAAACAAGCGTTTTAAAATTACATATCACCCATCTCTTCAACAACATCTTTCCCACCCTTGAAACTTGCGGGGATTGTTAGTCTTTTTTCAACAAAACTGACTATGTAACTATGTAAGGGGATGACTTATATTAAAACAATAGGTCATTTTCTGATGACACATACCCTTTAACTCATGTTTTAAACAGATTTTTTAAGAATTTTTTTATTTTCTATATCACTATCAAGATTTGTTTTTTTTAAAATTCTACAGTTTTCACTTTGGCTACTAGACGCTAGTTAGGGCTATGTTCCCCAACGGCACAGATTATTGATATGTCTTTTACTGTGGGCTTTCTGATGGTTAGATCTTTTGGGACTTCTGATTGGTTGCTATGGGGTATGATTGGTTTATATGGGCTATGAGTGTGGTTGCTGATGGGCAGCAAAGTGAATTTTAGACCTAAACCAGTTTTCTGTACAAATGTGGACACTTGTCTTTACGCCATCTAAATGCCTCCTAAAAGGCTTTTTTCAGCAGTTCCTCATTATCGCACACGATTGGATTATGCACAATGTGTATAGATAAAAACCAGGACGTCACCTGTCACAAAAGGAGATGTCACAGCTCCCCTCTCCCCCACCTGCACACTGAATTTCTTCCAGGTCAACAGCGACACCTAGACAAAACTGTCTATATAGAAGTCAATGGGACTGCTCCTGTTCACAGGCTCCTATGTCTATGAAGCTGCTGTAAAGCATCTCTCTAAATGCTGTTGAAGCCGCTCAGACAAGATGGCGGCCCCCATAATCCTTTACAGGCAACATAATTTAAATAAATCTATTAGAAAATAAAAATAGCTAAGAAAATAATAATATGTAACTGGCTGTTTTCTTGTAGAAACAGTATCACTCGTGTTTGTAAATCGGGTTCAGTATTGTAATTTAATCTGAACTGCAGTACCAGACGTAGCCCACAAGCAGGAGGGGCGCTGTTTCTGAAATAAAACGGCAGTGTTTTTTTTACACTCATACAACCCCTTGAAGAATGGTCTTCTCTCAGCCGCTTACTGTTCCCATCGCTAAGTTCGTAATATATTACCATTAATCTAGAAAAATTAGGCTTAAAATGTGCTAAATATGGTGCAAAATCCTTCGCCTCATTCTATGCAACCAACTGATCCAATTAATAGCAGCACTGTTCTTAATCGCTGATGATGATTTATCCGCTCTGAAGTGCCAGGCAGAACTGGCACCACCACAGGTGACGGCCTGACGAACTCCCATTGTGATTTATGAGTAGCTTTGAATTAAAAAGACACCGCAGCAGGAGGAGGTCAGAAAAGGAAATGTCTCCCAAAACTGTAAAGATGCCGACTTTGCAAACACAGGTTACATTTGGGTATATACACGAGCGAACTCTGGAAATATGGGGTTATATGAAGAGGAAAAGCTGAGTCTGTGAAATATGGGTTTTTAATTATAGGGGAAAAAGGGACTTGTATATATAGGGTTATTATAGGGAGAGAAACTCTGTGATATATAGGTTATATAAATTGAGGGAGAAGCTAAACCTTGATTATAGGGTTATATATAGAGGAGAAAGTGGTCGGATATATGGGTTATATGAAGGGGGAGAGAATCTTGGATTAAGGGTTTATTATAAAAAGGGAAAAGCGACTCTTGTAAAATATAGGGTTTAAATATAGGGGAAACTGCTCTTTGATATATAGGGTTAATGTAGGGGGAGAAAGTGATCTTTGATAATAGGGTTATATATGGGGAAAGAAGCGACTCTGTGATAAAGGGGGTTATATGATAGAGGAAGAGCCTGTGATATATAGGGGTTATATGATAAGGGAGGGGGAAGCTAAACTCTGTAAAAATTGGGTTAAATATAAGGGGAGGAAAAGCTTTTTGTGATATATGGGTTATATGAAGAGGAAGGGGCTCGTGAATATGGGTTTTATATGAAGGGGAGAGAACTGAGCTCTGTGAATAGGGGGGGTTATATGATAGAGGGGGGAAAAGGTGAGTCTGTGATAATTAGGGTTTATATAAAAAGGGAGAGAAGCTGAGCTCTGTGATTATGGGGTTTTATAAAGGAGAAAAAATGAGTCTGTGTTTTTTATTATTTGAAGAGGGAGAGAAATCTGTGATTTTAGGGTTTTTTGGGGAAGGAGCTGCTCTGGTAAAGGTTATTTGTAAGGGGAAAAGGAGCTCTTGTGAATATAGGGTTATATTGATAAGGAGAAGAATCCGTGAAAAAAATTTGGGTTAAGATAGAGGGAAGGAAGCTGAACCCCCTTCATTTTAAATAGGGATAATGACAGAGGGAGGAGTGGCTTTGAATTTTTAGTTTTATATAATAAGGGAGAGGAGTAAATTGGTGATAATAAAGATTATATATGAGGAGAGGATTTGAGCTTTGATATAAGGGTTATAATAAAAGGGGGGGAAGTGAGCTTTTTAATAAAGGGGTTATATATAAAAAGAAAACTGAGCTTGTGAAATATAGGGTTATATAAAAGGGGGGGAAAACTGAGCTCTGGATAATAGTTATAAAAAGGGGAAGGGGACGAGCTCTGTAAAAAAGGGGTTTTAATGATAGGGGGGAAAGGGTTCTGGATATAAGGTTTAATGATAAGGAAAAAATGAGCTCGTATATATGGGTTATATGAAGAGGAGAGAACTGATCTGTGTATATGGGGTTTTATTTTGATGGGGGAAGAACGACTCTGTGATATATAGGGTTTTATATAAGGGGGAAAAGGAGCTGAGCTCTGTATATATTGGGTTATATAAAGGGGAGGAAGCTGAGCCTGTATATATAGGGTATTGATGGGGGAGAGAAGCTGAGCTTGTGATATAGGATTAAAGAAAATGGGAAAACTGGCTCGGGGTTTTTAAAATAGGGTTATATGTTTAGGGAAGGACTGACTCTTTTATTATAGGGTTTTATGATAGAGGGGGGGAGCGACCTGTGATATATAGGGTTTTGGGGAATAGAGGGAGAGGAAGCTGACTCTGTAATAATAGGGTTAATATAGAGGAGAGAACGATCTGTGAATATGGGGTTATGTATAGAGGGAGAGGACTGACTCGTGATTAAAGGTTTAAATGATAGGGGAAAGGGAGCTGATCTCTGTGATAAAAGGGGTTATAGAAAAAGGAGGAGCTGAGCCTGTGATATTGGGGTTAATGATAAGGGAGAGAAGCGACTCTTGATATAGGGTTATATGATGGGGGGAAGGAGCTGAGCTCTGTATAAAAAGGGTTTTATATGATAGAGGAAGGACTGACTCTTTTGATTAAAAAGGGTTTATATATAAGGAGAGAAGCTGAGCTCTGTGATATATATTATATATAGAGGAAAACGACTCGTAATAAGAGTTATTTTTATAAAGAGGAGAGAAGCTGAGCTCTTTTAAAAATAGGGTTATATTAGAGGAGAGAACAGTTTTTGGAATATAGGGGTTAAAAGTAGGGGAGAAAAGCTATCTGTGTTTTAAGGGTTTTTATATGATAGAAATAGAAGGAGTTTTGTTAATTAGGGTATATGTTTAAGGGGAAGAAACTAGCTTGATATTGGGGTTATATGATAGAGGAAGGGCTTAGCTCTGTATATATATGGTTTTTTATGAAAGGAGGGGAGCTACGAGTTCGATTATTTTAAAATATTTAACCCCCAACCCCAAAAATCGATAAAGCACAATCAAAAATGCACATAAAAAAAAACCTCGGTGCGTACATAGAGAACACAGATAGCCACCAAATTTTACTGAGGTCGTTACGGTCCCGTTATCACCGTTCTGAGGAGGCACTCTAGGTGAAGAAAAGATATCTAGCATTATTTGGACCCAGTGACTCTTTCCCTACACATTTCCTACAGAAATTAAACTATGAAAAAATAATGGAGTCATCGCCCCGATAAGGTCGACTCCACCTCCATCAGCTATCCCTGAAAATCACCCTTGAAAATACCCTAATGGGTCCAAAAGTGATCCAAATCTGTTGGCGCCTTGTGGTGGTAAATCAAGGAGACTTGTGATGTTTTTACCCCGGGGAGAAGTAAAACCCAAAAAAAAAAAAATGGGACCCCGGGCGCTCGGAAAATAAATCCCGGCGTGGGAGGTAGATAAAAAAAAGATTTTTTCCATTAAAAACACAACGGTTTCTGCTAAAAAGCACTTCCTCAAACTTTGTTCATACACTTGTAATGCTAAGTGTTACATACACTGGGAACATTTTTTCTTTTCCCCCAAGGGCTTTTGTTTTAAAGGGTCTCGACTATGTGGGCCCCGTCTTTGGGGGTTAATTAAGCCAAAAGGGGTTCTTATGAGCTTGTGCCTCTAGAATATTTGCACAAAAGCCATCATGAGCCCTTATTCTTCCTTCATTTTTATTGTATCACCAGACGTACTTTCACATAGAGCGCCATCTCCTTTTTCTCTCCTTTTATACCGGTGTCAGAAGTGGGATATGAAGCCACGCCTCCATTTGGAGACCAATCCAACTCTGGTGCCAATCTGATTGCTTCAAAATCTCTATGATATGAAGAACAATGGAGGTTTATTACTGACAAGACATTTTGCCCTTTTCATCTCTCAGCTCCATACCAATTAAACTTTGCTTTGATGGTCTGAGACCCAACCTTCCATGCTCCCTATATCCATGTCTAACCTTCCTGGAAAGCTGACTATTCTATAGCTCTACTATTTCTCTGTTGCTCTAACTTTTTCTCTTGACCCTGAGTAAAGCTTCTGCTCTCATCTTGCATCTACGTACTCGGACTAAGGCAGAGTAACTTGTTGGCACCAAGCAACTGGGACAATTTCCCTGACAGCTATGGTATAAATCTGGTCTTAATGTAGGACATTTGACTAAAACTACCGTAACTAAAATTCCCTTTCACTATCCCGGCCACTAGATTTTGACTTTCATGACAAAGCTTTCTAATATCTAATAGGTTGTGCTGCTCAAATGGGGTACTGATAGGTTCAAAACAGACTTAAAGAGGTTTTGCCACGAAGTAAAATTGACGTGGGAAACTTGCAAACTAAATAATAAACATTTTCACCATTCATTATTATTAAAAATTCTGCGCCGTTTTTGTTTTAGCTGCTCCTTTAGTGATCCATTGTTTACAGCTCGTCTCCAGGGGATACGACCCAGGCTGAAAGCTCCTCACTCCTGGTCGCACATGCTCAGACATCACCTCTCCTCTTAGGCAGGTACTGAGTGTCCAAACCCCAGGTGCTGTCATTGTACTCCTGTCCTCTATCCTCGTTAGTAATTAGTCAAACAGTGGAAATAAATATAAAAAAAAAAAACTCAATCAGGTCTGTGCATTGATAAGGAGGAAAAAAACCACAGGTTTGGTTCCTGCAGGGATTTGAACCAAGGATCCTTGTGCTGTGAGGTAAACGATTTACCTCTCAGCTACTCACAGCTTTATACATAAACAGACCTTTCTTTCACTACAGGGAGGCAGGGCCTGGTGATGTCATTCTGCTGGGTCACATGATATGCAATTCAAACAAATCACACACACCCCCTTCTGAGCACACAATGCTGAAGAACTGGATACAGGAGGTATGGAATGAGATTGTGGCAAAACCCCTTTAATGTTTGAGGTACCCCAGCGACCCTCACCTCGGGTCTTGGATGCTTCTATATGTCCCTGTTGTGCGGGCTGTGAGTGGCGCTGCAACCCACATGACGGGTTGCGGATGCACTCGCAGTCCGGTTTCCAGCCTGTCCTACTCGCCTCTCCTTGCTCCTCGCCACGTTCCTGCCATCTGTCGTGCAGCCCCCCCCCCCCCCCCGCCCACATCACTTAGGGCACACACGGCAGCTCTATTACGTTTAAAGGGCCAGCACACCAGTGATTTGTTATCACCGGACACTGATCCTATGTAACCCTGTCCCTTCCTTCTTTCCCTGCCAGACTCATAGTGTCATAGTGCAAAAAGTGTTCCTTTGTATTTCTTCTTCTCCCGTGTGCAAGTCCCTCCTGCTTACCGTGTTTCCCCGAAAAATAAGACACTGTCTTATATTAATTTTTGCTCCTAAAGACGAGCGAAGACTTATTTTTAGGGGATGTTTTTTTTTTCTATAAACCCAATAATTCACATTAATTATTGGACAAAACATCAACCTGTATTAATATACTGTAGTGATTTCATCACAAACATCAGCAGAAGCAGCCAAACCCTGAATTGCATCAAAAAATGCAATAGGTCTTATTTTCAGGGGTGTCTTATTTTCAGGGAAACAGGGTATGTATTAGCGCTGGACATTTGACTAAAACTATCAAAACTAAAATTTTGGGCCACATGCATGAAACTGTTTAAGTCTAAAACTCATTCTTTTGCCCATAGTAAACCTAGGGGAAAAAAAAAGTGAGTTTTAGACCTAAACAGGTTCATACATGTGGCCCTTTGAGTGGCCTTAACTGTAAGGCTATGTTCAAACGGCTTATTTTGGGGCGCATTTTGCCAGGTATTTCCCGGTGTACTGCACTCTAATACGGGCAAAATGCGCCCCAATCATTACGGTAATCCACAGTTCTCATAGAGAACTATGGATTACGCCTCCTCTCCCCGTGTATAAAATACGATCGTATTGTAGGCACGGGGATATAATTGACATATCATTTATTCACGGCGCTTACGCGGGAGAACGCGCAGGCAGGCGTGAGCTCCCGAACACCTGGCGTAATTGCGGGGCATACAGTACGCCCTGCAATTAGCCATGTGAGCATAGCCTCAAGCCCCGTTCACACGGCGGTTTTGGCCACGGGATTTGCCGACAAGGGTTTGCGGCGCGGGCGGTGGACGTAGTCTCGGCGTGGGAGGGGCGTGTTTTGGGGCACAGCTTGCGCCGAGGATTTGCCCCCATGCAAATTAATAGCTGGGGGCAAACCGCAGCACGAGCCGCGTCCCAGCCGCGCAGCACCTGCGGCGCCACCTTCGGCTGCATCGCGCGGCCGCCAAGCAATGAACTCCCTGTCAGGAATTGACAGGAGAGTTCTCCACACGCGCGGGTTTGGCCGCGGCCCCCCCGACCGCGGCCAAACCCGCGGAGTGTGAATATTAACGTGGTTTCCCATAGGAAACCATGTAAATAAACTAGACGCGATTCGGCCGCGGTGTTGGCCGCGGAAAAAAGCGTCGGAACCCGCCCCATGACCCGGCCAAAAACCCTCGGTGAACGGGGTCAAGTTAAACCCCGGGGTATTTTAATTTTTTTTTAAATGCATACCCCGGGATAACCACTGGTGTGGTTTTCGTGAACTTGCAGTGCAGTTTTCCCCCTTTTTGCGCTCAAGTCACAAACCCGGGGCGTTTATCAATTTTCTTATAATAAAATAAACATGGGGGTATCACCAGATTAGGGTAATCTATCAAAAAGTCCAAATAGGGGGGGGTGGGGACGAGAACGTCAAACCTCCAGCCGATCTGCAGCAATGCAATTATAGAAAAAGAGTCCGGCAACAGCACACACAACCCAAAGGCAGAGATATAACTATACGATTATACGATCATCTATTTTTATTTAAATTAATGTAATTTTTTTTTTCTTGTGTCATACAGCAATGAGATATAATTGGCAGGTATTACAAATAATTAGATTTTTTTGTTATATAAGATTTACAGCAATGAGATATAATTGGGAGGTATTAAAAATAATTAGATTTTTTTGTTACATGAGATTGTACAGCAATAATATTTACTTGGGAGGTATTAAAAATAATTTAAATTTTTTTGTTATATAAAGTTATACAGCAACACTATTTACTTGAAAGGTATTTGTAATATATTTCATATTTTAATATTAAAATATTTTAAAAAATTTTGACAGATTAATAAACCATTTCATCTTATTGTGTCTTAGATTTTCCTCTGCGGACTTTCTTTATTATCTGTAGCAGTTGTTGGTATTATATATTCATGTATTTATTTTATTGTCTGTATGTTTTATTTGACCAAGCAACTATGGGTTACGTCCCATGTCTGAACCTTCAATAGAGTTTTCATTGTGTCTCCACCTAACCAGGAAATGACTTTGTTACAATATTTATCGCCTTACTCCCTCTGTTGCGAGCAACACTACTAAAAAACAATACACTCCGAAATGCGGTTAGTGCACATTTTCCTTTTTTTACTGTGAACATGTGCTACTGTCATTTTTTAAAAGATTTAAATAAAAAAGGATGATTTTATAGTTATATAGTTGCCTTTGGATTGTGTCCTTTTAACAGCGTCGCATCTGCCATTGAACATAATTTTTTGTGCAAGTGAACCTAAGCAGTCAGACGCGGTACTTAGAGGGGTTTTACCACAAAGGCATTTCATCCCTGGTTTGTCATGCTTTAGCTTTCAGTGTTTTCAAAAGGGGAACGTGTACGATTTGTTTGAACTGCATATCATTTAGCCTAGGAGGCAAGACATCAGCATGGCTTTCCCCACAGTGTGCTCACTCACAATGGTCTGTTTATATTAAGAGTTATGTATAGCTACCGTGTAGATGAGTGGTTAGCACTTCTGCCTTTCAGCACAGGGGTCCTACTATTAAATCCCTGCAGGAACCAAACATGTGGACTTTTTCTCAGAGTGAGGTTTCTTTCTTCTTTTTATTTATTTGTACTGTTTAACTAGTTACTAAGGAGTACAGAGGGCAGGAGTAGAATGACAGCATCTGGGGGTGAGCACTTGCTCAGCAGTGAGTGTGTTGTGATTATAAGGAGTACAGAACAGGAGTAGAATGAACAGCATCTGGGGTGAGCACTTGCTCAGCATGAGTGTGTGTGATTACTAAGGAGTACAAGAGGACAGGATAGAATGACAGCACCTGGGGTTGAACACTCGCTCAGTGTGAAATGTGTGTGATTATTAAGGAGTACAGAGGGCAGGAGTAGAATGACAAACATCTGGGTGAAGCACTTGCTCAGCAGTGAGTGTGTGTGATTACTAAGGAGTAAAAGAGGACAGGGGTTAGAAATGACAGCATCTGTTGGGTGAGCACTTTTCTAGCAGTGAGTGTGTGTGATACTAAGGAGTAACAGAGGATGGGAGTAGAAAGACAGCCCTGGGGTGAAAACACTCGCATTCACAGTGAGTGTGTGTGATACTAAGGAGTACAGGGACAAGAGTAAATGACAGCATCTGTGGGTGAGCAATTTCTCCATGCATGTGATTGGATTATAAGGAGTACAGAGGTGGGAGTAAAAAGACAGCACCTGGGGGGGAACACCTTTACATGAGTGTGTGTGATTCTAAGGAGTACAGAGGACAGGAGTGAATGACGCATTGTGGGTGAGCACTTTCTCAGCAGTGGTGTGTGTTGAACTAAGGATCAGAGGATGGGATAAATGACACCCTGGGGGTGAACTCTCGCTCTGGAGTGTTTGTGATTACTAGGCAAGGTAGAGACTGACAGTAGTTGCCTGAGAGGAAAGGTGATGTCTGAGCATGTGCGGCCAGGACTGAGAAGCATTCATCACTGGTCATATCCCCTGGAGCTGTACACTATGGATCAGTAAGGGAGAAGCTAAAATAAAAATGCTTTTTAATAATGATGAATGGTGAAAATGTTTATTACCATATATACTCGAGTAAAAGCCGACCCGAATATAAGCCGAGGCACCTAACTTTAAAATAAAAAAACTGCGAAAACTTATTGACTGGAGGATAAGCCTAGGGTGGAAAATGCAGCGGCTACTGGTAAATTTATGCTACTCACATGCTACGATCACACTGAACACTGGTCATTTAAATAGATACTACCTACACACAAAAATGACACATATATATAGGCAGGTAAATGTTCCGCATAGGCAGGTAAATGTCCCGCGTAGGCAGGTATATGTCCCCCATAGGCAGGTATATGTCCCCCATAGGCAGGTATATGACCCCCATAGGCAGGTAAAGGAAGGGTTTATAAAAAAAAAAAATACCAGTACTCATCTCTTTTCCCTGTTGCTCTGAGACGCTCCGTCTTCTTCCCGGAACAGGTGGCGTGATGTCATCAGGTCACGCAAGCAGCACGATGACATAGCACGCCGCCTGTGTGGACTACCGGAGTCCTCTGTGGAGCAAGGTGCGCTCGCTCTCTGCTCCACAATAGTATCTTCAGCTGTATGTGCTCCCAGAGGAGGCGCATACTGCTGAAAAAAATCGGCGCAGCGGGCGCCGACGGCTGACTCAAGTATAAGCCGAGGAGTGCTTTTTCAGCACAAAAAATGTGTTGAAAAACTCAGCTTATACTCGAGTATATACGGTATTTAATTTGCAAGCTTCTCATGTCAGTTTTACTTTGTGGTAAAACCTCTTTCATCTAGTGTAAATTGACAGTCAGATTTTTGGCATTAGAGGGGTTAAACTGTTCCCAGTATTATTGCAATCTGTTTGCAAGGGAATTAGTTCTGTTCCACTGAGTGTCACTTTAACAGATAAGTGACAAGATGATTGGAAGAGACGAGAAGGAAGAGATTAATTGACTTCGGTTACATGGTGGCCCAATTCCCTAGGCTACCCTCATAGACGGCTGTAATCTGATTTTCCCTATATTTCCTTCTGTTAGCAAATCCAAATGAAAAGAGTAGTATTTAAGGAAGACGCTAACAGGGGGTATGCTGGGAATTCTGAGAAAATATCACAGCTTGATAGAAGCAGCGAAGTGAAGGCGAGACTGAAAAGTTGTCAGGTCCCCGAGCACTAGGAGCGACATGTATGATCGAGGCGCATAAAGGGCAGTTCTATATCACTATAAGGTAGTATAGATTGCACCAGGATGTATGGACCAGTTCTATATCACTATAAGGTAGTATAGAATGCGGCAGAATGTATGGACCTGTTCTATATCACTATAAGGTAGTATAGAATGCGGCAGAATGTATGGACCTGTTCTATATCACTATAAGGTAGTATAGAACGCGGCAGAATGTATGGACCTGTTCTATATCACTATAAGATAGTATAGAATGCAGCAGAATGTATGGACCTGTTCTATATCACTATAAGGTAGTATAGAATGCAGCAGAATGTATAGACCTGTTCTATATCACTATAAGGTAGTAAAAGAATGCGCAGAATCTATGGACCTGTTCTATATCACTATAAGGTAGTATAGAAGGCAGCAGAATCTATGAACCTGTTCTATATCACTATAAGGTAGTATAGAATGCTGCAGAATGTATGGACCTGTTCTATATCACTATAAGGTAGTATAGAATGCGGCAGAATGTATGGACCTGTTCTATATCACTATAAGGTAGTATAGAATGCAGCAGAATGTATGGACTGTTCTATATCACTATAAGGTAGTATAGAATGCAGCAGAATATATGGACCTGTTCTATATCACTATAAGGTAGTATAGAATGCGGCAGAATGTATGGACCTGTTCCATATCACTATAAGGTATTATAGAATGCAGCAGATTGTATAGGACCCTGTTCTATATCACTATAAGGTAGTATTTGAATGCGGCAGAATGTATGGACCTGTTCTATATCACTATAAGGTAGTATAGAATGTGGCAGAATGTATGGACCTGTTCTATATCACTATAAGGTAGTATAGAATGCAGAAGAATGTATGGACCTGTTCTATATCACTATAAGGTAGTATAGAACGCAGCAGATTGTATAGACCTGTTCTATATCACTATAAGGTAGTATAGAATGCAGCAGAATGTATGGACCTGTTCTATATCACTATAACGTAGTATAGAATGCGGCAGAATGTATGGACCTGTTCTATATCACTATAAGGTAGTATAGAATGCAGCAGAATGTATGGACCTGTTCTATATCACTATAAGGTAGTATAGAATGCAGCAGAATGTATGGACCTGTTCTATATCACTATAAGGTAGTATAGAATGCGGCAGAATCTATGAACCTGTTCTATATCACTATAAGGTAGTATAGAATGCAGCAGAATCTATGAACCTGTTCTATATCACTATAAGGTAGTATAGAACGCGGCAGAATGTATGGACCTGTTCTATATCACTATAAGGATAGTATAGAATGCAGCAGAATGTATTGGACCCTGTTCTATATCACTATAAGGTAGTATAGAATGCAGCAGAATGTATAGACCTGTTCTATATCACTATAAGGTAGTATAGAATGCAGCAGAATCTATGGACCTGTTCTATATCACTATAAGGTAGTATAGAATGCAGCAGAATCTATGAACCTGTTCTATATCACTATAAGGTAGTAATAGAAGCGGCAGAATGTATGGACCTGTTCTATATCACTATAAGGTAGCATATAATGCAGCAGAATGTATGGACCTGTTCTATATCACTAGAAGGTAGTATAGAATGCAGCAGAATGTATAGACCTGTTCTATATCACTATAAGGTAGTATAGAATGCGGCAGAATGTATGGACCTGTTCTATATCACTATAAGGTAGCATATAATGCAGCAGAATGTATGGACCTGTTCTATATCACTAGAAGGTAGTATAGAATGCGGCAGAATGTATGGACCTGTTCTATATCACTATAAGGTAGTATAGAATGCAGCAGAATCTATGAACCTGTTCTATATCACTAGAAGGTAGTATAGAACGCGGCAGAATGTATGGACCTGTTCTATATCACTAACGTAGTATAGAATGCGGCAGAATGTATGGACCTGTTCTATATCACTATAAGGTAGCATAGAATGCAGCAGAATGTATTGACCTGTTCTATATCACTATAAGATAGCATAGAATGCAGCAGAATCTATGAACCTGTTCTATATCACTATAAGGTAGTATATAACGCGGCAGAATGTATGGACCTGTTCTTTATCACTATAAGGTAGTATAGAATGCAGCAGAATGTATGAACCTGTTCTATATCACTATAAGGTAGTATAGAATGCAGCAGAATGTATGGACCTGTTCTATATCATTATAAGGTAGTATAGAATGCAGCAGAATCTATGAACCTGTTCTATATCACTATAAGGTAGTATAGAACGCGGCAGAATGTATGGATCTGTTCTATATCACTATAAGATATCACTATAAGGTAGTATAGAATGCAGCAGAATGTATGGACCTGTTCTATATCACTATAAGGTAGTATAGAATGCAGCAGAATGTATGGACCTGTTCTATATCACTATAAGGTAGTATAGAATGAGGCAGAATGTATGGACCTGTTCTATATCACTATAAGGTAGTATAGAATGCGGCAGAATGTATGGACCTGTTCTATATCACTATAAGGTAGTATAGAATGCGGCAGAATGTATGGACCTGTTCTATATCACTATAAGGTAGTATAGAATGCAGCAGAATCTATGAACCTGTTCTATATCACTATAAGGTAGTATAGAAAGCGGCAGAATGTATGGACCTGTTCTATATCACTATAAGGTAGTATAGAATGCAGCAGAATGTATGGACCTGTTCTATATCACTATAAGGTAGTATAGAATGCAGCAGAATGTATGGGGCCTGTTTCTATATCACTATAAGGTAGTAGAAAAGCAGCAGATTGTATAGACCTGTTCTATATCACTATAAGGTAGTATAGAATGCGGCAGAATGTATGGACCTGTACTATATCACTATAAGGTAGTATAGAATGCTGCAGAATGTATGGACCTGTTCTATATCACTATAAGGTAGTATAGAATGCAGCAGAATGTATGGACCTGTTCTATATCACTATAAGGTAGTATAGAATGCAGCAGAATGTAAAGGACCTGTTCTATATCACTATAAGGTAGTATAGAATGCAGCAGAATCTATGAACCTGTTCTATATCACTATAAGGTAGTATAGAATGCAGCAGAATCTATGAACCTGTTCTATATCACTATAAGGTAGTATAGAACGCGGCAGAATGTATGGACCTGTTCTATATCACTATAAGATAGTATAGAATGCAGCAGAATGTATGGACCTGTTCTATATCACTATAAGGTAGTATAGAATGCAGCAGAATGTATAGACCTGTTCTATATCACTATAAGGTAGTATAGAATGCAGCAGAATCTATGGACCTGTCTATATCACTATAAGGTAGTATAGAATGCAGCAGAATCTATGAACCTGTTCTATATCACTATAAGGTAGTATAGAATGCGGCAGAATGTATGGACCTGTTCTATATCACTATAAGGTAGCATATAATGCAGCAGAATGTATGGACCTGTTCTATATCACTAGAAGGTAGTATAGAATGCAGCAGAATCTATGAACCTGTTCTATATCACTAGAAGGTAGTATAGAACGCGGCAGAATGTATGGACCTGTTCTATATCACTATAAGGTAGTATAGAATGCAGCAGAATCTATGAACCTGTTCTATATCACTATAAGGTAGTATAGAATGCGTCAGAATGTATGGACCTGTTCTATATCACTAACGTAGTATAGAATGCGGCAGAATGTATGGACCTGTTCTATATCACTATAAGGTAGCATAGAATGCAGCAGAATGTATTGACCTGTTCTATATCACTATAAGATAGCATAGAATGCAGCAGAATCTATGAACCTGTTCTATATCACTATAAGGTAGTATAGAATGCAGCAGAATGTATGGACCTGTTCTATATCACTATAAGGTAGTATAGATGCAGAGAATGTATGAACCTGTTCTATATCACTATAAGGTAGTATAGAATGCAGCAGAATGTATGGACCTGTTCTATATCACTATAAGGTAGTATAGAATGCAGCAGAATGTATGGACCTGTTCTACTGCAGGTCATAAATTTGGTTCTTTCTAGTTCCACTACAACACCTCAGGCTCAGGTAAACCCCTTGTAACTTGGTCTGGCTGTTCCAGCAGTAATGCGCCCGGTTTTGCCGTCCTCCAGTCATAAATATGTATAATCATACGGTTGTGGTGCGACGCCCCCAGCACGCCCCCGATCTCAAATGCGCCTAAGTTTGGAGTGCGCCTGCTAATGCATCTAGAGAACAGGGCTGCAACAGTTTTTGGGCTGAAAGGACCCCAGAATACCGTGCAGCCCCGGACATACCTGCAGCCCAAGATGTTTACCATACCTCCCAACTGTCCCTATTTTGGAGGGACAGTCCCTATTTTTAACCCTTGTCCCTCTGTCCCTCTTAGGTCTATAAATGTCCCTCTTTTTCATTTGGGAAATAGATTTTCATCAATAAACGACTTCTTGCTTTAAAAAGTATCTGATTGCTTCCTAGCTGTAGATTACATAACAACTTACTTAGTAATTCGTCATTGGATACAATGCAATCCTGAAAATGTCTCCCTTTTTGTCAATCTAAAAAAGTTGGCATGTACGTAGTTGGGCGTGGTTAGAGGCGTGTCTTTGTGTGATGTCACATGTTTGGGTGTGGTTGGAGGCGTGGCCTGAGTGTCCCTCTTTGCAAAATCTAAAAGTTGGGAGGTATGGTTTACATTCAGCACTTGCTCATGGTATTGAACTGAGCAGTATTAGTCTACATTGTGTGAACAGTGTACAATGATAGCTACAGCACCACAATCCTCCGACCTAGCAGCACGAGCTGTAGCAGTGCTCCCTGGGGGCTTAGGGGTTGGTATCAAACATTCCTATGATAGTTTGGGCAATAATAACCCTGGGGGCCCTGATGACCTTTTTGGTTTAATGCTTTTTAATCCCTGGTGGTCTATGAGCAATGATAATAATCCTGCTGAGCTATACTGCCAGCAATTCTAGGAGTCTAGAATAGTGAAGAGATAAGAAGCAACCTCCCTGGTGGTCTAGGGTTATGGTAAAAATCCAAGTAGCCTTGGGTAACAACTGAGGTCAAAGATGTGTTCCCATTGAGTATGGTCAAAGGATCAGTTTAAGCCTCATGCTTTACTAACTTCTCTTGCAGCATCCCTTATCCAATATTAAAGATTACATTAGATAGATAAATAGAAAAATATGGGAGAGGGAGGGATAGATAGATATAAATAGATAGATACATAGATAGATATAGAATAGATAGAATTAGATAGATAGATAGATACATAGATAGATATATAGATAGATATGACATAGATAGATAGATAGATATGAGATTGATAGATAGATATGAGATTGAATAGATAGGATAGATAGATAGATAGATAGATTAAGATATGATAGATTGATAGATATGAGATGTGATAGATAAAATTAGATAGATAGATATATAGATAGATAGATAGATAGATATATATTTGATAGATAGATATGGGATAGATAGATAGATATATGAGATTGATTGAGAGATATGATAGAATCAATAGAAAATGAGATATGATAGATATGAATAAATAGATAGATATGAGATATAATATGATGATAGATAGATAGATATATGAGATAGATAGATAGATAGAAGATATAGATATGAGATAGAAATAGATATGAATAGATTGATAGATAGATAGATAGATAGATATGAATAGATAGATATGAGATAGATAGATAGATTGAAGTAGATAGAATAGATAATGAGATAGATAGATATGATAGTTAGATAGATAGATAATGTAAGATAAAGATAGATTAGATAGATAGATATGAGATAGATAGATAGATAGATAGATATGAGAAAGATAGATATGATAGATGATGATAGATATGAGAATAGAAATAGATATGAGATAGATAGATAAGAGAGATAGATAGATATGAGATAGATAGATAGATATGAGATAGATAGATATGAGAGAGATAGATAGATATGAGATAGATATGGGATAGATATAGATAATAATAATAATCTTTATTTATATAGAGCCAACATATTCCGCAGCACTTTACAATATAGAGGGAATAAGCACAGACAAACCAGACATTACATTATAAAAAAGCTACTGACAAATGAGACACGAGGTGTGAGGGCCCTGCTCGCAAGAGCTTACAATCTATTAGGGTATAGATAAATAGATAGATATGAGATAGAGATGAGATAGATATGGGATAGATAGATATGAATAGATAGATAGATATGAGATAGATAGATAGATAGATATGAGAGAGATAGATAGATAGATATGAGATAGATAGATATGAGATTGATTGATTGATAGATAGATAGATATGGGATATATAGATAGATAGATAGATAGATAGATAGATAGATAGATAGATATGGGATAGATAGATATGAGATAGATATGAAATTGATTGATAGATATGAGATAGATAGATAGACAGATATGAGATAGATAGATATGAGATAGATATGGGATAGATAGATATGAGATAGATAGATAGATAGATAGATAGATATGAGATAGATGTGGGATAGATAGATAGATAGATAGATATGAGTTAGATAGATATGAGAGATAGATAGATAAATATGAGATAGATAGATATGAGAGATATGAGAGATAGCTAGATAAATATGAGATAGATAGATATGAGATAGATAGATATGAGATAGATAGATATGAGATAGATAGATAGATAGATAGATAGATAGATAGATCTATAGATAGATAGATAGATATGAGATAGATAGATAGATAGGAGATAGATAGATATGAGATAGATAGATAGATAGATAGATAGGAGATAGATAGATATGAGATAGATATGAGATAGATAGATAGATATTAGATAGATAATGAGATAGATAGATATGGGATAGATAGATAGATAGATATGAGATAGATAGATAGATAGATAGATAGATTGATAGATATGAGATTGATAGATATGAGATAGATAGATAGATAGATAGATAGATAGATATGGGATAGATAGATAGATATGAGATAGATATGAAATTGATTGATAGATATGAGATAGATAGATAATGAGATAGATAGATATTAGATAATGACATATATATAAGATAGACAGATATATACATAATATGATATAGATTCATAGATATAAATTCGATAAAGATATAGATAGATATGAGAGAGATATAGGTAGATAAACAGATAGAGGCAGATATAAACAGTCTATTTGGATACATGTACAAGCTGTGACATCTCTTTAGAAAAGGTCACAAATTAAAGTCTTGTCAGTGTATCACTCCAGAAAATGTACACAATTTACTCTAAATGGCAGAATATGACGTCTCTTCGGTGACATAAACAGAGCTCGAACTGCGGTTTTATTTTTAAAAAACAATGTGCAGCAACCTGTAAGAGAGATTACCACAACCTGCTGTAATGAGAGCCGACGGGTTATGGGACGATGGCGCGCTTCACTTTAACTCTTGAGTGTGGACTGGTAAATGGAAATGGTAAAGAGAAAGACAATTTCACAGAAACCAATCCCCTCTTCTCTTATCCCTGTAATTTCTCTGAACTGGTAACTTACAGGAATTTATTTAAGCAACTTTGATGGGAAGTTATTGAAGCAAATGACAACCACACCATATATAGATGCAGCTGCCTGGCTAAAGCCTGTGGTCTGTGCTGTACCCAGGTGTCACTATATTTACTATTTTGCCATAGGCAAACTTAAACTCTATCAGTTCTCTATCTGTAAAACACTAAAACGTAACTTTTATTATATATAACACTTAACCTCTATACACACTATTTAAAAACCTGATTTCTAACCTCACCATTTAACCCTTTTTGCTTCTGAAAGAGGGAATAACTCCCTTATTATTATGAAGTCTGGTGGAACCCCACCTATTAACAGAAGAGCAGGTCGGACCTCTAATCCCTGATGAAGCCAGGTTAGCTGGCGAAACATGTCGGGGAGGTCAGATATGACGTTTTAAATTGTGATTTCTCACCTCTGTCTACAAGTGTCACCTGCTGCAGACAGTGTCCCAAGTGGACCTTATTTGTTTTGTGTTCATGAGATTAGG
Organism: Phyllomedusa bahiana; assembly: GCA_025379985.1. Classification (NCBI taxonomy): domain Eukaryota; kingdom Metazoa; phylum Chordata; class Amphibia; order Anura; family Hylidae; genus Phyllomedusa; species Phyllomedusa bahiana. The sequence continues at coordinate 27,603 of JAODAL010023652.1, forward strand.
GACGACTGCCCAGGTGGAGGCTTGGGATCCCTTACTGGAGCTAGTACTTTGCTATAGATATAAGGGTCTCCTGTTAATTTGGTGGTGCTCCACCAGACTTGATAATAGAAAGGGAGTTATTCCCTCTTTCAGAAGCAAAAAGGGTTAAATTATGAGTTAGAAATCAGGTTTTTAAATAGTGTGTATAGAGGTTAAGAGTTATACATAATAAAAGTTACGTTTTAGTGTTTTACAGATAGAGAACTGATAGAGTTTAAGTTTGCCTATGGCAAAATAGTAAATATAGTGATCAAAAGTCACTCTCTGTTCTCTTGCGAGATTCCCAATTTTTTGGAGATTATGTACCCAGGTGTCTGCTCATTATTATAACAGCGCCACCTATGAGTTAAAATGTATAAAACTAGTCTCTTCTTTTGTAGTCACATTTTTTTCTGGTAGATTTTAATTATTTATATTACACCAAAGGAATGTGGTAATTCCATTCTCATACCTGGTACAATCAGGGTTGGATTGACCCACAAGAGAATGAGACCACCACAGTAAGGTCCATGAGGCTCAGCAGAGGACAACACAAAGTAGCAGTGGCATACATAGAAGAGAGGGAGTGTCCAAAGTTGAACCTGGTTATCTTTTCCTCTCCACACTCTTTCTAGGTTTCTTGGGATGATTCCCTACCCCTTCAGTCCTGCACACTATAGGGGGCAATTAATAGGGGCTTTGCCTCATCTCTTCAGGGGTCCAATTTATACAGCATATTCTACTCTACTTGAAAACCTTTAAATGGGTTTTCCCATCAATCTGTTTCACAGAGCCTGCTCTTCATAGACAGCTTCAGGCTCCCAGGCTATTGGCAGTTCTATAGCTTCAGGCTCTCATTTCCTGATCAGTCTGTGGGCAGTTTTAGAGCTTCAGCCTCCCATTTCCTGATAAGGCTGTGGGCAGTTCTATAGCTTCAGGCTGATACTTCCTGTTCAGGCTGTGGGCAGTTCTATAGCTTCAGGCTCCCATTTCCTGATCAGGCTGTGGGAAGTTCTACAGCTTCAGACTGACACTTACTGCTCAGGCTGTGGGTGGTTCTACACCTTCAGGCTGACACTTCTTGTTCAGGCTGTGGGCGGTTCTATAGCTTCAGGCTGACACTTCTTGTTCAGGCTGTGGGCGGTTATACAGTGTCAGGCTGACACTTCTTGTTCAGGCTGTGGGTGGTTCTACACCTTCAGGCTGACACTTATTGTTCAGGCTGTGGGTGGTTCTACACCTTCAGGCTGACACTTCCTGTTCAGGCTGTGGGTGGTTCTACACCTTCAGGCTGACACTTCCTGTTCAGGCTGTGGACACTTCCAGGGTCAGACTGAGACAAAAAAGCAGTCCTGACACAAAACCATCACCGGCCCACATACAATATTCACCTCCAAATTTTCCCCTAGTCACACACCTCTCCACTTTCTAAAATAAACAGCACCATAACCACAAGCAAGAAAGTAAAAGTGGAGCATAGAAACCCCTAATCACAGGGACAGGTGTGCTCTCCCTTTACGATCAAGGACAAGTGTACACTGCCACTATACAAGCAACAATATAACCTACAATACTGCAATGTAGTGACCACCTAGTGGTCAGATCACCGGCAATCACAGATCAGCGGTGGTCATGTCAACAACACATGACAGTGAATACAGCACTGATCCAACACAGAAGCAAAGTAACCATTGACATTCATGAACTCATAGGAGACGTCTTCTCTGATGAGTCGTTCTCTTCTCTGATGGAAGTTGTTCTCTTTTCCTTTGCTTCTACATCCTGCCCAGATTGCCATGACCATGACTTCCGGCCACAATTTGTCCTTGTAAAATTTATCATACAAACATCCTAGACTCTTGACTTTTCCAGCAACTCTTTACCTATTCCCTATAAATCTGTGCAAACTCCCCACCCACAGAGCTCCAAATTGTAATAATGACCCCTTGTGCCCCTAACAGTAAAATTACCTACAGACCTCTATGGGGCTCCCATTTGTGCACCTAGTTGTAGTCTTATTTTGTGTCCCTACCGTAGGAGGACAGCCCCCAAGATAAGACTCCACCCAATCTATCTATGTAGTATCTATATACTCTATCTAATCGATCAATCTATCATTATCTATTTATCTATCTCTTATATCTATCTCTTATCTTTAGTTGAAACCAGAAGTTTCCATCCACTATATAAAAAGCCCCATCTGTAGGTTTTTCTCACTCTGACATGAAATCAGAATAAACCTTCCCCGTTTTAGGTCAATGAGGAACCAAAATTATTTATATTCGCCAAATGTCAGAATAATGAGAGAGAGAATTTTTAAGGCATTTTTATTACTTTCTGCAAAGTCAAAAGTTTCCATACACTGGGATTACTCTGCCTTTAAACTATTTGGGATCGCCCATATGATGAGGTCATGTCTTTGGAAGCTTCTGGTAAGTTTATTGGCAACATCTGAGTTAATTAGAGACACATCTGTGAATGTATTTTAAGGAACTCCAGAAACACACTGCTTCTATGTATAACATCATGGGAAAGTCTAAAGAAATCATCCAAGATATCAGGAAGAGAATTGTGGACTTGCACAAGTCTAGATCATGCTTGGGTGCAATTTCCAGATACCTGAAGGTGGCCCAATTCACAGACAACAATATACAATACAACAAGTATAGGAATGTAACATATACCATCAGGGTTCTGTGTCTCAGAGATGAAACTGCTTTATGTGCATAACAACTCAAGAACAAGAGCAAAAGACATTGTGAAGATGCTAGTGGAAGCTGGTAAGATTGTGTCTTTATCCACAGTAAAATGAGTATTGCATCACCTGGGGCTGAAAGGCCGCTCTGCCAGGAAGAAGCCATTACTCCAAAAGAAACATACAAAAGCTAGATTAAACATATAAAAGCTAGATAAGAGATTGGTTGACCTAAAAACAAGTAAGGTTTATTCTGATTTCATGTCAGAGAGTGAGAAAAACCTGCAGATGGGACTTTTTATATAGTGGATGGAAACTTCTGGTTTCAGCTGTAGATAAGAGATAGATATGAGCGATAGATAGATAAATAAATAAATAGATAATGATAGATCGATCGATTAGATAGAGTGTACTGATACTACATAGATAGATTGGATGGAGTCTTATCTTCCGCTAAAATCTAGCCAGTATATACAGGCAGTCCTCGACTTACACCGTTATGACTTACATCTGTCCCTTAGTTGCAAACGTAGACTTATGGGGAATGCTGCCACTTGCAGTTTCATGTTCCGCAGCAGATAGAAGCGGTGGAACGACAAGTGCCAGCACGCCACAGCACCACATGAGGTGAAAATGTGTTGAAATCTTCTTAACAGGGGCACAGACAGCAAAACAAATGTAAAAATCCTTTCCTGCACTATCCAAACCAATTTAAAAAAAAAGGACAAAGGACAAACCTATAGTCCCTTCCCCGTTCGTAACCCAGGGACTGCCTGTAATTGTGGCAAGCCCTCTGCAGTTGTTTCGGGTCCTCACAAGATTTTTTGCCTGTAAAGAAGATTGTTTCCACTGACTGACAGCAAGCAGAGATCTTAAAATTGCTATAAAATTGAAATACACTGGGGCAGATTTATCAAGGCAGTTGGGGCAGAATTCTGTCTCAATTTGCGCCCAAAAGGAGCTTTTCGCCACATTTACTATGTATTTTAGACAGTTTCAGGCGCTTCTGCGCCTCGTCCGATAAAGGGTGTCTGGCTTCATAAAGGGGTGTGGTTTTGCATAAAGGGGGTGTGGCTTAAATGCGACAAAAATTGCGCCAGAATGTGCGACCAAATTGTGGCGTAAAAGTACGCCAACTTAAAGATGGTACAAACTGAGACTAGAGAGTTCTAACCTGCACCAGATTTATCAACATTATGATAAATGTGGCGCATTGTAAGACTGTCTGGTCTAACTTTAAACTGTCTAAAAGTAAGACACTAATGATAAATCTGCCCCACTGTATTTTGTATTTGTTTCCTGCAGAACTTTTCATTATACAATGTCATCTGTCTATGACAAAGCACCTGTAGCAGATGTTTTAAGAGGTGAAATGTCTCCAGTCTCTAATGTGTTAAGGAATTTAATCCGAACCCAATTTTTGGTTTTGATTTTTTGAGCTGCGGCGTCGGTTTCATGCATTATGTATGCGGTGGCGTTTGTTTAATGAGAGGTGAAGTGCGGGCACCAGCGACGAGGCCTGGCCCCGGGCCGGCTCCACCATCTACAGAGAAGAATAACTTTGTCCATAACTACTATGGGAGATTCACAAGCAGAATCACGAGTCAAATCTTGCCAAGAGCTTGTTCATGTTTAAAACCTCAGCCTGGTCCTCAAAGGAGGGGGCGGCGATGTCAACAACGCATTAGTCATCGAGAATTCAGATCATGAAAAAAGAGAATGCTTTCCAGGGGCAAAACTGCTGTCAGGAAGCATTAGCGAGATGCCCTATATTTCAGATTTTTCTGAAGATTCCTACAGAGAAACAATAACCGATTAAAGGGACGGTAAACTTCGAGTAAGAATAAGAGCGGAAAGCTCAAGCATTGATGTCTTTGGAAATTGATGAGTTTTTTGTTCACTTTCCCTTTAAGAGAGCTTCCTCCTGGCCTCAGAGCCTCGCTCATAGTGGAGATCATTGGCTTCACTCTGCAGCCGTTCTATATTGTCTTCCATTTGTTTCCAATGGGGCGAGAGAAAAGCATAAGGAGCCGTTGACATGAATCAGACCTGTCAGATCTTATAGATCAAAAAGTCACATGAAGCCGCAGACGAGCGCAAAATATTAGGAGCCTTCCCATTAGTATGACGTAAAACAGGAGACTGCAGCTAATTGAGTTTATCTTCTGTTCTGCTCAGTGTCTCTCACTCATTACAGCAAAATTAGACATTCTGGGGATACATAAATGCAGAACAAACGAGACGGTCAAGGAGGTCCTGATCAGCAAATGAAGCTTCATTCACTGAAAGCAAGCGGTGATAAGCAGATAATGCTGTGCACCCCTTCACCTACCAGGAAGGCAAGGCAATGACTACTATGAATCAAAGAGTCCTCCAAGGATAACTTATTATAGGAAAGATGATAGATAGATAGATAGATAGATAGATAGATAGATAGATAGATAGATAGATAGATAGATATGAGATAGATAATTATTAGATCGATAGATAGATATGGGATAGATATGAGACAAATAGATATGAGATAGATAGATAGATAGATAGATAGATAGATATGAGATAGATAGATAGATAGATAGATATGAGATAGATAGATAGATAGATAGATAGATAGATAGATATGGGATAGATATGAGATAGATAGATATGAGATAGATAGATAGATAGATATGAGATAGATAGATAGATAGATAGATATGAGATAGATAGATATGGGATAGATAGATAGATAGATATGAGATAGATATGAGATAGATAGATAGATAGGAGATAGATAAGTAGATAGATAGATAGATAGAGATAGATATAGATAGATAGATAGAATGAGATAGATGAGATAGATATGAGATAGATAGATATGAGATAGATAGATAGATAGATAGATAGATAGATAGATAGATAGATGATGAGATAGATAAGATAGAAATAGATAGTAGATAGATAGTAGATATGGGATAGACAGATATGATATAGATAGATAGATAGATAGATATGAGATAGATATGGGATAGATACATATATATATATGAGATATATAGATAGATAAATAGATAGATAATATATATGAGATATATATGAGATGGACAAATAAATATTAAATATATAGATATGACACAGATATTTGTTTTTGGCTTGTGGCTTTCAAAACCGATGCTTGTTAAAAAAAAAAAAAAAACTTTGTTCATTCTTTGGTCATATTCCACATCTGAAACTGTATCAATGAATCGACTGAATGAAGGAACCTGTCTAAAATCTGGCATCTGATAAACCTTGTATAGAATAATTGATGCGGATAATCTAAGTGCATAACATAATGTAGGAGCATAGCATATCATTGCTAGCATATTTGATGCGCCTACTTTAAGTGCATTCACATGTGTCGTGCCAGGCGTATAATGTGCCTAGTTTTGATGCACTACAGCTCATTTATATAGGGTGACAACAGCTTTTTGCTGCAAAATATATGCAGTCCCCGACTTACACCGTTCCAACTTACATCTCTCCCCTAGTTACAAATGAAGACTTGTGGGGCATGCTGGCACTTGTAGTTCCATGTTCCACAGCAGAGAGTAGCTGTGGAACATCAAGTTCCAGCATGCCACATCAGCACATGAGGTAAAAACTTTCTTAACAGGGACACAACTGCAAAACAAATGTAAAAACCCTTCCCTGCTATCCGAAACTAAAAAAAAAAATCCTTTTGTGCCGGAGTTATAGTTAATTAATGTACCTGTTGTGTCTTACATACAAATTCTTCTTCAGAACAAACCTATAGTCCCTATCCTGTTCGTAACCCGGGGACAAAAAAAATGGCGCAGCTCCAAAGAGACATGTCGTCATTTGAGTATTGCATGTGGAGTTTAATGCGGATCCATGTCCAAAACAGCATAGGCATAAATGGGACTGACTGTAAACGGCGAGCAAACCATAGCCCAAAATTGACACTAAATCCACATGCAATATGCATGTACTCAAATAAAATATACTCCGTGAAAATGTGTTGGATGACGTGGATTTTAACGGCAGAATCTGACGAGTACATTGTACTCACCATGTAAACATCCCCTTAAGACATGTTCACACGGCTTAATCCTGGACGTATTTCAGTCCGTAATTACGTGCCGGAGTGCGCAAATTACGGGCTGAATACGTCCTAGTAACTACGGTAATCCACAGTTCTCATAGAGAACTATGGATTACGTCTCCTCTCCCTGCTCGCACAATACGCCGAGGGGGGAGATAAGTGACATGTGAATTACCAGCGGCGTATATGCGCCGCTGGCAATGAATGTCTATGGGCCGGCGAGGTGCCGGCCCCCCGCTCCCTCCCCCGGCCACACGGAGTAATTGCCTGGCGTAATTACGTCCCGCAGTTAAGCCGTGTGAACATAGCCTTAAGTTTTTTAACAGCAAAACATGTGTCCTGATTGTGTCCAGGTGACAGGTCTGTGTCAGCAGCACAGGGCCAAGGCAGGTTTTCAGCCGCCTTCACTGACAACAATCAGTAAAACACACTGGGCTTTATGTATAAAACATGTAACATGGTGTATATTTCGACTTTCCAAGTCCTGAAAAATAACAACTAATGCGACTCTATATCTTTCTGGTCATTAAGATCAATAGGAGATCATAGATCTGAACTATGTTGACTATCTTTCTTTGTTATTGCCTTTCTTTGTGATTTCATGTGCTCACTTGTGTTTAATTACGTATCCTGCAGAACCTTGTTCTGGTTTTGTCCATGTTTGTGTATTTTATCTTTAATAAAGCTTTTGAATATGAAAAAAAAAACTGTGCAGCCAGACTGTCTTTGTTGCCCGTAGCAACCAATCAGAGCTCAGAGCAACAAATCAGAACTCACAGCAACTAGAGCTCATAGCAACCAATCAGAGCCTATAGCAACCCATCAGAGCCCATAATAAGCAATCAGAGCCCATAGCAACCAATCAGAGCTCATAGCAACCAGACCCCATAGCAACCAATCAGAGCCCATAGCAACCAATCAGAGCTCATAGAAACCAATCACAGCTCATAGCAACCAATCAGATCTCAGCTTCCATTTCATATAGTGCTCTTGAAAAATAAAAGCTGAGCTCTGATTGGTCGCTGTGGACTGTGATAGGTTGCGATAGGCTCGGATTGGTTACTATGGGCTCTGATTGGTTGCTATGGGCTCTGATTGGTTACTTTGAGCTCTGATTGGTCGCTATGGACTCTGATTAGTTGCTATGAGCTCTGATTGGTTACTATGAGCTCTGATTGGTTGCTATGGGCGACAAACAATCTTACTGCTAAACGGTTTCATACATAAGGCTGTCTGTATATCTGAAAGCTCCAGAATCCCCATTACCCCTTCCTCTCCAGCTCCTGACCATCCATGTTCCATTCTTTACACCTTCCTGAGTATCCAGCATAAGTCCAGGCTTCTGGAGCTTCTTCTCACCTTTCCCAGTAGAGTCATGACTTGTAATAGGAGAGGGTATTTATGGCTCACGCTCAGGACATTATTTGTCGAGCTGTGACTGGTACGGAGCATCTTCCGCCGGATGACTTATCTGCCGCTGCTGTGTATACAATAATTCTCCTCCTGTGAGGTGACAGATGGCACCTGCGCGGCTCCTCCACATTATTGTTTATGACGAATCCTCGCGTTCGACTATAAATACAGCAAAATAAAACAATTACAAGAAACTAGTGACATTTACTCAAACACAAAATCCTCCTGATAATATCCGGATAAACAGTGCGTTATATAAAAGTCACTGAAGGAGAGAGTGCACTGCATACAAACAGCACCGAAAAGGAATTTACTGCAAGGCTGTGCATACATAAAGCTTAGGTGCACTGTACAACGCAACACAGAGATTCCTAGGTGAAGTGTTATAGCAGGTATAATCTAGTACATAGGGGCAGTATTATAGTAGTTACAGCTGAAACCAGAAGTTTCCATCCACTGTATAAAAAGCCCCATCTGCAGGTTTTCCTCTGACATGAAATCAGCATAAACCTTCCCCGTTTTAGGTCAATTAGGAACCAAAATTATTTATAATTGCCAAATGCAGAATAATGAGAGAGAGAATTTTTTAAGGCATTTTTATTACTTTCTGCAAAGTCAAAAGTTTCCATACACAAGGATCACTTTGCCTTTAAACAATTTGGGGCAGCCCACATGATGATGTCATGTCTTTGAAAGCTTCTGATAAGTTTATTGGCAACATCTGAGTTAGTTAGAGACACCTGTAGATGTATTTTATTGCACACCAGAAACACACTGCTTCTGTGTGTAACATCATGGGAAAGTCTGAAGAAATCAGCCAAGATATCAGGAAGTGAATTGTGGACTTGCACAAGTCTGGATCATGTTTTGGGTGCAATTTCCAGATCCCTGTAGGTGCCTCGTTCACGTACAAACAATAATACACAAGTACAAAAAAAGATGGGAATGTCCAGCACCCATACCGCTCAGGGAGGAGACGGGTTCTGTGTCTCAGAGATGAACGTGCTTTGGTCTGACATGTGCATATCAACCCAAGAACAAACACAAAAGACCTTGTGAAGATGCTGGAGGAAGCTGGTAAGATTGTGTCATTATCCACAGTGAAGCGAGTACTATATCAACATGGACTGAAAGGCCTCTCTGCCAGGAAGAAGCCAATACTCCAAAAGAAACATATAAGGGCCAGATTAATGTTTGCAAACGCACAGGAACAAAGACCTACATTTCTGGAGGCATGTCCTGTGGTCTAACAAAACTAAATTTGAACTGTTTGACCAGAATGACCATCGTTACGTTTGGAGGAAAAAGGGAGAAGCTTGGAAGTTGAAGAACAGCATCCCAACTGTGAAACACGGGGGTGGCAGCATCATGTTGCGGGGTTGTTTTGTTACAGAAGGAACTGGTGTACTTCACAAAATAGATGGCATCATGAGGAAAGAAGATTATGTGGCAATACTGAAGCAACATCTCATGACATCAGCCAGGAAGTTCAAGCTTGAGCGAAAATGGATCTTCCAAATGCACAATGACCCAAAGCTACTGCCAAACTGGTTACAAAGTGGCTTAATGATAACCAAGTCAATGTTTTGGAGCGGCCGTCACAAAGACCTGATCTCAATCCTATTGAAAATTTATGGGCAAAGCTGAAAAGGCAGGCGCGAGCAAGACGACCCCCAAACATGGCTCAGTTACACCAGTTCTGTCAGGAGGAATGGGCCAAAATTCCTAACAACTATTGTGAGAAGCTTGTGGAAGGATCCAGAACATTTGACCCAAGTCCTACGGGTTAAGGGCAAAGATACCAAATACTAATGAAATGTATGGAAACTTTTCATTTTGCAGAAAGTAATAAAAATGCATTAAAAATTCTCTCATTCTTTAGGTATTTGGCAAATATCAATAATTTTGGTTCCTAATTGACCTAAAACGGGGAAGGTTTATTCTGATTTCATGTCAGAGAGTGAGAAAAACATGGAGTTGGGGCTTTATATAGAGTGGATGGAAACTTCTGGTTTCAACTGTATCAACACAATCCAGAAACACTGCCCAGAGCTTATTTAAAAACTGTATATTTTTGTCCATAGGGGGGCAGTATTATAGTAGTTATATTCTTGTACATGGGGCAGTATTATAGTAGTTATATTCTTGTACATAGGGGGCAGTATTATAGTAGTTATATTCTTGTACATAGGAGCAGTATTATAGTAGTTATATTCTTGTACATTGGGCAGTATTATAGTAGTTATATTCTTGTACATAGGGGGCAGTATTATAGTAGTTATATTCTTGTGCATAGGAGCAGTATTATAGTAGTTATATTCTTGTACATAGAGAGCAGTATTATAGTAGTTATATTCTTGTACATAGGGGGCAGTATTATAGTAGTTATATTCTTGTACATGGGGCAGTATTATAGTAGTTATATTCTTGTACATAGGGGGCAGTATTATAGTAGTTATATTCTTGTGCATAGGAGCAGTATTATAGTAGTTATATTCTTGTACATAGGGGGCAGTATTATAGTAGTTATATTCTTGTACATAGGAGCAGTATTATAGTAGTTATATTCTTGTACATAGGGGGCAGTATTATAGTAGTTATATTCTTGTACATAGGGGCAGTATTATAGTAGTTATATTCTTGTACATAGGAGCAGTATTATAGTAGTTATATTCTTGTACATGGGGCAGTATTATAGTAGTTATATTCTTGTACATAGGGGGCAGTATTATAGTAGTTATATTCTTGTGCATAGAGAGCAGTATTATAGTAGTTATATTCTTGTCCATGGAGGGCAATATTATAGTAGTTATATTCTTGTACATGGGGCAGTATTATAGTAGTTATATTCTTGTACATAGGGGGCAGTATTATAGTAGTTATATTCTTGTACATAGGAGCAGTATTAATAGTAGTTAAATTTTTTTAAAGGGGCTATAATTTTTAGTTTTCGGGTAATGGAGGGCTTTTTGTATTTTTTTGAAATTTTGAAGCATATTAAGTAGTTTTTTTTTTAAATGGAGCATATTTAGAGTTATTTTTTTCATAGGAGCTTTTTGGCAGTTTTTCTTGTCTTGGAGGCTTTTTTTTAAAATAGTTTTATATTTAAAATTGGGAGCAATTATCTGTTTTATTTTGTACTGGGGACAGTATTTTATTTTTAAACTGGTTAGGGTTCCCCTACTTTGTACATCTTTTCTCTTCCCTATAAGTTTTTCTCTTTTTCATCCTTCATCTAAAAACCCTTTTTTCACAAGCATAATTTTAAGGAGGCACTTTTTTCAATATGAATGGAAAGCATTAGTTTTAAACGAAAATCAACCCAAAGGCTGCTTTCAAATCCCTCCTAATCTCAAAATTGAAAAATAAGTCGATTAAAAGTAGCCAAGTGGCAGAAAAAATATTCCCCGTCCCCCTGTATTTTCGATTTACATATTTTTAAAAACAGTTGTTTTATTGGTTACCTTTTTGGGGACACAAAAAAGCCCCTTTCCCATTTTGGGGAGATAATTTCCCACGGGGGGTGAATCTTCTATGTCCCCCCCTGGGCCAGGGGGAAAATCTTGTATTAACAGTACAAGTAGGGTCCCCTAAGAATCAAGTTTTGGGTTTGGGCCCCAAAAATAAAATCATTGTGGCCCCAAAGAATCAACTTCACTAGTAACTTAAGAATCAACTCCACGGGGGGGTCCAAAAATCAACCCAGGGTGGTCTCAAGAATAAACTCCACTGGTGGCTCCAAGAATCAACTCCCTGGGAGCCTGAGAAAAAATTCTTGGGGGCCCCCCAAGAATCATCTCCACTGGTGGCCACAAAAAATCAACTCCACTGGTGGGCTCCAAGAATCAACTCCACTGGTGGCCACAAAAATCAACTCCACTGGTGGGCTCCAAGAATCAACTCCACTAATGGATTCTAATAATCAACTCCACTGATGGGCCTTAAGTATCTACTCCATTGGTGGGCCCCAAGCATAAGTCCGACACCGAGAAAGCTTTATTAGATCATGATGGGAACTTAAAGCTTTGACCGCATCACAGTTATATAATTAGTGAACTGACAGGGACATTAGCGTCCTCTCTGTCGTCTGGGAGAGGGCCACCACCCCAGAACTGGGTCTCTGTGTCCTTGTAGCTAGTGCTGAGTGTGGTCGCTCTCTTCCTGGGACTTCAGGTTGTAGTGTGTGACATGAGTGAGTGATTTATCACCACATATTAATTAATGGGGTAAAGAAAGAAACAGAAGCTTGGGTTTCCTAAAGGGGGGCACCCGCCAGTTGATGGTGATAAAATGGATTACATGTCCACCCTAGGCAATTTCTCCAACGAGCCCAAAATATAAGTGCTCATCTTGTATTTTCTTCTTTAACTCCACAATGACCAGGCACAGTTTTCATCCTAAAGCCTGAAAAAAATCTGTCAATTGAACTCCATTCCGGGGCTTCAGGGGCCATAGCTAGTGCCCAAACCCGAGGTGACGAAAAAAAAAAAGGGGAAGGATTCCTGAAAGTTCGGAACCTGTCCGGATTTCCATCAAAGCATCCGGAGAACACTTGATTTGAACGGATCTAGGGTTCACCAAAACGGGGGGAAGGGCGGACCAGACGGGGCGGAAGACCGGGTGCCGGGGTGTTTAGGCATCCAGCGTTGCGGAAATTTGGGTTTAAAACCCCGCCGCTCTGAAAAAGAGTTGTAAAATTCAGGCGGTGGTACCGACAAGTCATATCAATTACACCCCCGGAGGATTGATAGGGAAGGGTTGCTTAATGTAGGGACCGGTCAGGGGCACACAAAAAGCACGAAAAGATGAGGCCCCGACCGGTCCCAACCACTGTCCCGCCTTTTGGGGGTGCCCCACTCCTTAATAGGTCGGCCCCAAAGAGAAGACTAGGGGTACACTATTAAGTGCAGACAAAAACACGAAGACGAAAACAAATCAATAAAGAGGGGTCAGATACCAGGGCAATACCGGTGGGCACGCGTACAAAATCCTGAGAGAGAGAATATCAGTAACACGGCAGGGTCAGAAACCAAAAGGTACAAAAGGGAAAAGCTAGTTCAGGGAAAAAGACCTTATAGAGGCACAGGTTACTGGTGAAAGGGATCCTTAAAAAGGGAACCAGCGGAAAAAAGAAAAAGGGTGATTGGGGAAGAAACACAAAACTGTAGGGGGAAAAAGGCTGTAATCAGGAGAACACTGGTTTTTAAATGAAGAGGCTGGAGGTTCCTGGTCCGGGCGTTGGGCCGGAATCATTTCCTACAGAAAAGAAGGGGCAGTTCACGCTGATGAAAAAGGGTGCTTTCCACGGTGCGTTTTTGATGCGTTTTTTGTGCAGGAAAAGGCCAGCAATTAAAGCCCGTACATTTGCGCACAAAAATCCGGTAAATTACCGCGATTTTACCGCAATTTACCTTTATTTTTTCCCAAAAAAGCATTTTAAAAATGCCCGTTGGGGACTATACCCTAAAAAATAACGGTACCGTTAAAAACCATGGGGTTTTCGTGTACCGGCCCTGGCGGGGACCGAGCAAAAGCCGGGGGTGTGTCAGGCACAATCATGACACCATCATTACATTTGGAAGAGAAGCTTGGAGCCTAAGAACAGCATCCCAACTGTGAACACGGGGGGGGGCAGCATATGTTTTGGGTTGTTTTGCGAGGAGGGACTGTCACTTCCCAAAAAAATGGCATATGAGGAAAAAAAAATTTTTGCAATACTGAAGCTACATCTCAAGACATCAGCCAGGGGAAATTAAAGCTTTGGATGGAAATGGCCTTCCAATGGACAATGACCTGAGCTACGCCCCAAAATGGTTAAAAAGTGGCTTAAGTAGAAAACCCAAATCAAATGTTTTTTAGTGGCCATACAAGCCCCATTGAAAAATCATGGGCAAACTGAAAAAGGGAGGTTCGAAGGGAAGGCGATACAAACAGGGTCATTACACCGTTCTTCAGGGGGGAAAAAGGGGGAAAAAAAATACCCCCTTTGTGAGAAGCTTGTGGAAGGGTCCAAAAAGTTTGACCCAAATCCCACGTTTAAGGGCAAAGTACCAAATAATAATGAAATGTATGGAAACTTTTTACTTTGCAGAATGTAAAAAAAAATGCCTTAAAAATTCTCTCTCTCATTATTCTGCATTTGGCAAACAGAAATAATTTTGGTTCCTAATTGACCTAAAATGGTTAATTCTGATTTCATGTCAGATAGTGAGAAAAACATGCAGATGGGGCTTTTATATATAGTGTATGGAAACTTCTGGTTTCAACGGTACTTTTGGAGGTGCAGTATAAATGAGATGTTATCTCTATCCTGCGGGTCAGTACGATTCCAAAGATTTTTTTTTTATATTTGCTTTGCAGCACCAAATTCTGAGAGTGTGACCTTTTGTATATTTCTGGCTACAGACCTGTGCGAGGGCTCCTTGCTTTTTTCAGGCTGAAGTGCGGTTTTCACCATTTTAAGATATTTTATTATTCTTTTTTATGTTTATTCCAATTTCTGAAAATGTGAAAGAAAACACAATTTTGGCGCTGGATTTTTTTATGGCGATGTTTATCACCATTTGGGATAAATAAGATTATATATTTTGAAATTGGAATTTTACAGACAAGGCGACACTAGTTCGGTTTAATTTTTTTTTTATTGTTTTTCTTTTATTCATTTGTAAAATAGTAGACCTCGGGTGTTTTTTAAACTTTTAAATTTTTTTTCTGTTTTTCAAACTTATTTATTTTATTTTTTTTACCTCTATTTTCAGTCCCCATAGGGTACTTGACCACTAGCAGCCAAAATCACTTGTGCTCTATTCTGCAATACTAATTTATAGCAGAATAGTGTGCAGTTACAGCTCTTCTATTAGACTGGCCTCTGGCAGGGTGTAATAGGGAGAGTAAAATGACAAATCTGGGGACCTTCATTAGGTTCCTGGCTGCCATGACTTCCACTTGGCACCTTGCAATTGCGATAGTGGGGGAGTTGCCACCCTCCTTTATAACCGCTTAGATGTGCCGGGGTTGCATTCATAGCAGCATCTCGGTAGATAACCATCTACCGACGTTTGACATAATCTTATCCATCATACCGGTAAGGGAGTATGGAGCGGGCTGACTTGCTGAGCCCACTCCATACGTGGCAGGTGCCAGCTGATTATTACAGTAGACTCCGATCCCTGCTCTTTAATCATTTAGTAATCACATCTTAAAGAATGAGGATCACGACTTGTTGGTCAGTTATCATGAAAGCTGGAAGACTAATGAAGGCTTCCGTAGCTGCCATGTAAACATTGCTATTACTTCCTGCCTCAGACAGGAAGTAATAGAACCACCATCTTGGTACACCCTTCTACATTATCAATACAATGCAAATGGGTGTACATGCGATCGCGTCCCCTAGTGGTCAGGTAGCCTATGAGGACTCCATGTTAAAGAAGAAAAAAAAAACGTTTTAAAAGTATGAAAAGTCATAAAAAATATTTAAAGTTGAAATCACCCCTCTTTTGTCATTTTACATATAAAAGAATAAGAAAATAAAAAAGTTGCACATATTTTATATGGTCCGTAAAACTGTGATCTATTAAAATAAAACATCATTAATCCCGTACGCTGAACACCGTCAAAGAAAAAAAAATTCCAGACACTAAAATTGTGGGTTTTTTAGGTTATTTCATGTCCCCTAAAAAGCGACCAAAAAGGCGCATCTATCCCAAAATGGTACCAATAAAAATTACACTTTAGCCTTCAACCTGAGCTCATAGACACCATTCAGAGCTCATAGCAACCAATCAGAGCCCATAGCAACCAATCAGAGCCCATAGCGACCAATCAGAGCCCATAGCGACCAATCAGAGCTCATAGCGACCAATCAGAGCCCATAGCAACCAATCAGAGCCCATAGCAACCAATCAGAACTCATAGCAACCAATCAGAGCTCACAGCAACCAATCAGAGCTCATAGCAACCAATCAGATCACATAGCAACCAATCAAAGCTCACAGCAACCAATCAGAGTTCATAATAACCAATCAGAGCTCACAGCAACCAATCAGAGCTCATAACAACCAATCAGATCCCATAGCAACCAATCAGAGCTCACAGAAACCAATCAGATCCCATAGCAACTAATCAGAGTTCATAATAACCAATCAGAGCCCACAGCAACCAATCAGAGCCCACAGCAACCAATCAGAGCTCAACTTTCATTTTTAGAGCAGTATAGGAAATGAAAGGGGAGCTCTCATTGGTTGCCATGGGTTCTGACTGGTTGCTATGGGCCATGATTAGTTGCTATGAGCTCTGATTGTTTGCTATGAGCTCTGATTGGTTGCTATGGGTTCTGATTGGTCGCTATGTGCTCTAATTGGTTGTTATTTGCTCTGATTGGTTGCGATGGGCAACAAAGAAAGCCTTAGGCCTAGACAGTTTTCATATATAAGGTGTATTTTTTAACAGCACTAGAACATACAGAAATCGTACTGACCTGTAGAATACAGATAATACATAATGAGTGAATGTTATAAAAACAAACATGCCCCAAGTATGTTTTTTCATGTTTAAACCTACTTAAATTTTTGAAGGGGTTTTACCAGTACATTATATGTTATGGTCAATGGCACCTTTAAAAAGTACATTTTGTCCTGCAAAAAACAAGCCCTCATATGACTATGTAGACAGAGCATTAAAAAAGCTATGGCTGTTGGAAAGAAGAGAGGAACGAAAACAAGACCAAAAAACCAAAAATAATAATATTTACAGCAGAACCTGTTGGTAGCAACCTGGGTTGGAAATAGCTCAAATCCTGGCATTTTAACCACTTAGGTCAACGTAAGAGCGGCATGTAAGTGATGAAGAAACGGCGCGCTGTACCGTTCCATTGCCCATAAGGCCCACCCAATGAAGAGACTGTAGCTTGCCGACTCGTTGTCATGGCAGCCTGATGAAGGCCTGCGTGGCTGCCATCTTACTGCTCCCATTACACACTGCCATATTGCACCCTGCCATTATCATACACTGTTCTGCAATATATTACCAATGGAGAACATTGTAGAAGCAGTCATGCCCCTTAGGGGTCTAGCACACTAGGGGGACTCAATGCACAAATGAAAAAAAAAAGTTGTAAAAATGAAACACATTTTTTTTTTACAAATACAGTAATTTAATAAAAAGGTTCATCATAATTAGTATAGCCGCGTCTCTAAAAGTCTGATCTATTAAAATATAACAATATTAATCCCATAGGGTGAACACTGTAGAAAAAAAACAGCCAATGCATTTAAAAAATATCTTTTTGCACACGCAAAAAATTGGATTAAAAATTGATCAAAAAGTCGCATGAATCCCAAAATGGTACCAAAAACAACGACACCACAGTTCCTAAGCAACCAGCCTTCACTCAGGTCCATAGATGGAAAAGCAAAAAACTTATTAGCTGCAGAAAATGGCGCTGTAATGCAGATTTTAAAAAAATGAAAAAAGTTTTTTATTTTTTTAAAAGGACTGGAACATAATGAAAACTTTGACAATTTGGTATCACTGGAATCATAACATGCTACAGAATACAGATAACATCATTGATGCCGAATTTTGAACTCCATAAAAGCAAGTCCCCTGCAAAAATGGCGCAATTGTGCGTTATTTTTATGTTTCACCCCACAAGTAATTTTATTTTTTGGCTCCCAGTATATTATGTGGTAAATGAATAGTATCATTAAAAAGTATGTCTTGGCCTGTAGAGAACGAGCCCTTATTTGTCCATGTAGAAAGAAAAACAAAAAAGTTGTGGCTTTTGGAAGGCGGAGAGGAAAGAACGAATGCGATATAAACAATAATTGCTGCGGAATGAAGGGGTTAATGTATTATATGAAAAATGTTTCAAAATAATTCTGTGTAAGCGTTGATTTGGGATTTGCAAAAATTCCAGAAAACATTTGCTACTAAACAGAACAAATAAGGATAATGGAATCACTTGTTAATACCCTGCACATCACACGTTTCCCAGTCAGGACATCATTTTGCTAATTCTTCCCGAGGTCAGTAAAGCTAATGGTCTACAAATTATTTCTACAAGAAAAGCTGCGCCGCAGAATCTCACCACGAATGCGGGTTTTCTGGCCTCCCTGTTTAGAAGGTTGCTCTGACCTTCACATGACCTTGACTGCTGTTGTCTTATAAGTAATGGAAATCAAATATTTGCAAATCACAGAGCACGTAAATTATGAAAATTTTATCGCACATTTTATTCTTTATACAGAGGAAGCTTCTGACAGCTTATGGCAATTGCTCGCAGGCAAGAAGGATAGCAGTGCATTCAAAAGGCTAAAGGCAAATTGCCTCCAGCTACTGCGCTTTCTCGAGACCCAGGAAACCATCACTGATGTTTGTGTTTTGGGAATGAACTAAGTTTAAAATTAAAAAAACATTAAACCGAAACCCTTTGCTGTGCAGCTACAATAAATTAAATCTATTGTTCCCTGGTATCAGCCACTAAGAATGAAAAAAGGCTGCAATATTCCTTAATTGTTCCTTACTGGACCCCCGTCTTGATCAGGCTCATTTTCCTTTTCCTTAGTACATGCAGGTTTGAACGCTATAACGCCCTTTTGGTTATTTTACTTAAAGGGAATGTGTCATCAAAAAATGACTTATTGTTTTTAAATCCAATTTTATGTTAAACCATTTTTTAGGAAAATTTTTTGGGTTTTTTTTTTAAATTTTCTATCCCCCTTTAAAAAGTTTTTTTAATAATTTTTTAAGTCCGTGTTTTACTTTAAACCAATAATCGTTGACACTTCCCGCTCTGTTTACAGAGTTTTCGCGTGGGGTCTTATCAGTAAAGCCCGGGTCAAGTGAAAAGGGGAAAGAAACACAGAATCCCCGTCACAAGGGAGATGTCCAGCTCCCCCCCCCTTCCCCCCCCTTTACAGTGAAACTTCCCATAGACGTTTGGGACAGAAACTGTCTTAAAAATCCTATGTGCAGAAGCTGCTTAAAGTATCTCTCTGACTCTGTTTTTAAAGCAGGCAAGCAAGAAAATTTTTCCCCCACAATTATATAGACCAACCGAAGGAGAAATCTACAATCAGCAAAAAAAAACGACTGAGAGGAAAAGCATATGGATCAGGGGCTGTATTTAAGAAGTAAAAAAAAAAATTGGCAACATATTCCCTATAATTTTTTTTCTTTGCTTTTTTTCCATGCTACTTAAGTCTTTATTTTTATGTAATTTTTACTTTAGTTTCTCATTTTTTTTTACCCTAGTATATGTGTATATTATGGGATACAGGGGGTTTTTTAATTTAAGGGGGTAGCAGGGGAGCAGTTTGGGTAGGGGCCCGGTGGCTTGAGGGGGGCCCCCCCGGCCCCGGGGCAAGGTGCTCCCCTCTGCAAACCCCCCCGTGTTTTCCCCCTTGGGCCCGCGGCCCGTGAACATAAAAAGTTAACTCCCGGGGGGTTTCAGAGCTGCGGGGGCCGGGTTTTGAAGCGGTGGGGGGGGGGGGGGGGGGGGCCCTCGCCGGGGCAGGCTTTCCCCCCCCCTTGCTTTTTAAAGAGGCTCTCTTTTTATTTTGCACGTCCAGGGGAAAGTTCCCCCGCTGGCCGGGGGCGCGGCCCGGGAAATGACGTTTCATGCCGCCTGCCTTTCTTCCCGTCCCCAGCAAACCCAAACCTTTAAAACCCGCAGGGTTGGGGTGGGAAAGGGGACGGAGACGCTGAGGGGGCGCGGGGGCCCCGGTAAAATAAAGAGGTAGGGGGGGGGGGGGGGAGGAGGGAAAACCTACAGGGGGACCCCTAAAGGAAGGGGGGGGAAGAAAAAAACCCCGGGGGGGCTCTAAAGGAAAGGGGGGGAGAATACCTACAGGGGGGGGCTCTAAAGGAAGGGGGGGGGATACCTACAGGGGGGCTCTAAAGGAAGGGGGGGGGGGGAGAATACCTAAAAGGGGGGCTCTAAAGGAAGGGGGGGAGAATACCTACAGGGGGGCTCAAAAGGAAGGGGGGGGGGGGGAATACCTACAGGGGGGGTCTTTAAAAGGGAAAGGGGAAAGGGGGGGGGAATTTTCCCAAGGGGGGGGGTCTAAAGGAAGGTAAAGGGGGGGAAAAACCTACAGGGGGCTCCCTTAAAAGGGAAGGGGGGGGGGGGAAAACATACAGGGGGTCTAAAGGGAAGGGGGGGGGAAAAGAATATACAGGGGGGCTCTAAAAGGGAAAGGGGGGAGCATTCCCTTTCAGGGGGCTCCCAAAGGAAGGGGGGGGGGGAGCACTATTCCTACAGGGGGGTCTAAAAGGGGGGGGGGGGCCTATACCTACAGGGGGCCCTAAAGGTTGGGAGGAGAACTTTGCCCATAGGGAAAACCCCAAAGTTGGGGGGGGGGGGAACTTTGCCTTTCAAAGGGGTTTTAAAAAAACCAGGGGGGAATATTCTGCCTAAGGGGGGACTATTCTGCCTAAAGGGGGCCCCAATTACAGGGGGGGGCTTTTCTGGCCCACAAGGGGGGGGCCCCCAAACTGCGGGGGACTTTTCTGCCCACAAGGGGGCCCCAATCACAGGGGGGAACTATTCTGCCTACAAAAGGGGGCTTAATCTACAGGGGGTGGGGAAAATTTTTCCTCAAGGGGGCTCTAATCTACAGGGGGAACTTTTTCTGCCCACAGGGGGGACCTTTTTCTGCCTACAAGGGGGCTTAATTACAGGGGGGAAATTTTTTGCTCAAGGGGGCCCCAAACTTCAGGGGGGGGGACTTTTCTGCACAGGTGTTTGGGCCCAAGCTATAGGGGGCCCCCCTTCTACCTACATAGGAACCTAAGCTACTTGGGGGGGCCCCCAAGGGTGCCCTACATTCCCCAAAATACCTAGCTACTGGCCCCGGGGGGGTGCTAAGTACCCAGCTACGCCCCCCCCGGGGGGCCCCCTTGTACCTACATACCCACTGGGGGACCCCATAAAATTTCCGGGGGTAATTCCCCTTCCCCCCCCCCTTTGGCCCCCCCTTTTAAATGGGGGGTTTGTTAAAAAGAGGGGAGGGGGCCTCCCCTTGGGAAAAATGAATTTAAAAAAGTGAGGAGTCTCAGGTATTTGTGTTGTTAAAAATTTTTACCCCCCCCCGGCCCCAGTGGTGGACGGGGGAAAGGCCCCCCCCATAAAGGGTTCCAAAAAAAAAGGAGAAAAAAAAAGGTTTAAAATTCCCAAAAAAAAAATATGTGTAAATGTTTTGTAAACCCCATTTCCCAACCAAAAACACCCGTGTACCTGGTTTTTTACCACTATATGGGGTTTGGGAAAAATTAGGGGGGTAAAAATACAGTCTGCAGAACCCGTGGCATAGTTATACCAATAAAATTTGGGCACTGTTTTGGCGGTTATATTGGTCCCTTTTTGGAACTGATCGTAAAAGTGTTTGGGGTATTTTCACTCCCCTTTGTGGTCATGTTTTTAGCCCGGGATAAACAGGTTCTTAGTAATAGGGTTTTTGAATGTGGGGTTTGTTTTGGGAGCAGTATGTGGTGATATGTATGGTGAGATATTTTCCCCCTTTTATTTTACATTATCTAAAAAGCATGTCCTGGGTTTTTTGGTAGGGAGGTTGGGGGAATGGCGGGGGGGGGGGGGGGGGGCCCAATCCAAAAAATTTGTTTGGGGCCCTGGTTCTCTAGTTTCGCCCCTGTTGTATATGTGTATAATAGGGATATTTTTATATATATAAAATATTTTTATATTTTTTATTATTATTTTTTTAAAGGCCCTTGGGTTCCCGGGGCTGAAAATTCGGGGGGTTACATACAAATAAAACGTTCCAAAAAAAATTCAGTGTAAAGGACAATTGGCACGACAGGGGAAAAGGGGACCCCACCGCGGGGCCCTTTTCAATCTAAAGGAGGGGTTTTTAAAAGGGGACAGGAGGTGAGGGGCCCGCAATGTCTGTGGAGGGGGAAGGGAAAACAAATGTAAAAAAAAAAGTATTTATATGTATTTGTAAAATTAAAATGATTTATATGTATATTTTATAAAGTATATATATGTATTTATATATGTATATATATGTTTTTATATATGTATATATATATTTATTAAAAATATATATATATATATATATGTTTAAAAAAATGAGAAATAAAGTAAAAAATTACATAAAAAAAAAGCTTTTGTACCATGGAAAAAAGCAAAGAAAAAAATTAAGTAAAAAACCATAAAATAAAATATATAAATAGATATATGGGGGGCACAAGAACGGTAGGAGACAAAACACTGCAGAAAATATAACATAACATATAGGAGAGGGGAAGGAGCACTGGAAAAGATATCACAAGTCATGGGAAGAGGAGAAATACTGGAGAGGACACAACATATGACACAGGGGGAAGAAAGGGGAAAAAACTGGAGAAGACACAACAAAGACACGGGAAAAGGGGAAACACTGGAGAAGAACAACACAAGAACCCGGGGGAAAAAGAGAAAACTGGAGAGACACAACACAAACAAGGGGAAGGGGAAACAATGGGAAGACACAAACATGCCCCAGGGGAAGAGGGAAAAAAATGGAGAGACCAACACATGCACAGGGGGAAAAGGGGGAAACACTGGAAAGACAAAAACAAGACACAGGGGGAAGGGGAAACATGGAGAAGACACAACACAAGAAGGGGGAAGAGGAAAAAACTGGAGAAGACAAAAATGAACGGGGAAAAAGGGGGAAACCTGGAGAAGGGAAAAACACAAGACACAGGGGAAGAGGAGAAACACTGGAGAAGACACAACACATGACACAGGGGAAGAGGAGAAACACTGGAGAAGACACAACACATGACACAGGGGAAGAGGAGAAACACTGGAGAAGACACAACACATGACACAGGGGAAGAGGAGAAACACTGGAGAAGACACAACACATGACACAGGGGAAGAGGAGAAACACTGGAGAGGACACAACACATGACACAGGGGAAGAGGAGAAAATGGAAGGGGCCAAAAAGACACAAGGGGGGGAGGAGAAAAACTGGGAAACACAACACAGCCCCCAGGGGAAAAGGGGAAACACTGGAGAAGACCAACCTACCCGGGAAAAAGGGGAACACGGAGAAGACCAAACAACACAGGGGAAGAGGGGGAAAACTGGGAAGACCAACAATGACACAAAGGGAAGGGAGAAACACTGGAGAAACATGAGAACGGGGAAGGAGGAGAAAACTGGAGAAACACAACAATGCACAGGGGGGGAGGGAAACATGGAAAGACACAAACTGGAACAGGGGAAGAGGAGAAACACTGGAGAAGACATGAGACACGGGGAGGAGGAGAAACACTGGAGAAGACATGAGACACAGGGGAGGAGGAGAAACACTGGAGAAGACATGAGACACGGGGAGGAGGAGAAACACTGGAGAAGACACAACACATGACACAAGGGAAGAGGAGAAACACTGGAGAAGACATGAGACACAGGGGAGGAGGAGAAACACTGGAGAAGACATGAGACACAGGGGAGGAGGAGAAACACTGGAGAAGACATGAGACACAGGGGAGGAGGAGAAACACTGGAGAAGACATGAGACACAGGGGAGGAGGAGAAACACTGGAGAAGACATGAGACACAGGGGAGGAGGAGAAACACTGGACAAGACATGAGACACAGGGGAGGAGGAGAAACACTGGAGAAGACATGAGACACAGGGGAGGAGGAGAAACACTGGACAAGACATGAGACACAGGGGAGGAGGAGAAACATGGAGAAGACATGAGACACGGGGAGGAGGAGAAACCCTGGAGAAGACATGAGACACAGAGGAGGAGGAGAAACACTGGAGAAGATATAACATATGACACAGGGGAAGAGGAGAAACACTGGAGAAGACACAACACATGACACAGGGGAAGAGGAGAAACACTGGAGAAGATATAACATATGACACAGAGGAAGAGGAGAAACACTGGAGAAGATATAACATATGACACAGAGGAAGAGGAGAAACACTGGAGAAGACATGAGACACAGGGGAGGAGGAGAAACACTGGACAAGACATGAGACACAGGGGAGGAGGAGAAACACTGGAGAAAACACAAGACATAAAGGAAGAGAAGAAATACTTGAGAAGAATCAAGACACAGGGAAAAAGGAAAAACACCAAAGATACAACCCATGACATAGGAGGGGGTAGAGAATGGGTGGACACTGCAGAACACAAGATACTGGACATAGTGGAAAGGTGGGAACACTGCAAA
Organism: Phyllomedusa bahiana; assembly: GCA_025379985.1. Lineage (NCBI taxonomy): Eukaryota > Metazoa > Chordata > Amphibia > Anura > Hylidae > Phyllomedusa > Phyllomedusa bahiana. The sequence continues at coordinate 52,018 of JAODAL010023652.1, forward strand.
GGACAATGTGCAAGTTACAGAGAAAAAAAGGGCGCGCACTGGAGAAAACAATGCAAGATATAGGGCAAAAAGGGAGGACACTGCAGAAAACAACATAGTGGACAAAGAGGAAGACCGCCTGCTGCGTGCTATTTTTGTACTGAAACGAGGACTCGGGGGAGACATTATGTAACAAACTGAGATAATTCACAGCACAACTTTGTCAGGACGTTTGATTGTGGTAGAACACCCTTTGGTAATGAGCATGGAAGCTCCTGAACCTTAGAAGAGCAGACAGATGGAGACGAGGGAGGATGTTGCCAAGTGCGCTCATTTATAAAGCAATGTAGTGTTAAATAGCTCGTCAGCGAGGATGTGCCGCACAGGAGAGCCGAGAATTTGCAGATGAAAAACCTCCATTATTGCAACGTGATATATTTTACTACTGCAGCCTAGGAGCTCATATCCTGTAATCATACACAAAACGTAGCATCAAGCCGCTTCCAGCCAACATTACCCGAATCATTGCCGAAATTTCTAAGTGAATGAAGAGCAATAGTCCTGGAGAGGAAAACTAGGATCCTGCTTGTCACAGCGTCTAATGAGAAGATGAGCAAATCCTTGATGTTATAGTTTCACAATTTCAGCCTAAAGGAGATATCTCATGAAGATAACCCCTGTCCATTTGCCTATTAGGACATATAGAGACGACAGAGGGAGGCCCCCTACTCAAGACCCCTATCTATGGACTTGAGCTATGTAATGCATAGCGACATTTATCTAAATTCCACATTTCTTGTGGTGGAGCAGCAATCTGAGACAAACTCTTCAAAGATCACCTAAGCATACAGTAGTAAAGTAGCAGAGATTCTTGTATTAACCCCCTTCACTGTCCTAGACCACCAGGAATGTTTACATTAACCCCCTCACTTCTCAAGACCCCCAGGGATGTTTACAATAACTCTTTCACTGCCCTCGACCTCCAGGGATGCTGATATTAACCCCCTCACTGCCCTTGGCCACTAGGGATGCTGATATTAACCCCCTCATTTTTCAAGACCACCATGAGTGTTAGCATTAACCCACTCATTTCCCAAGACCACCAGGAATGTTTACTTTAAACCTCCTCACTCTCCAAGACCACCAGGAGTGCTTACATTAACCTCCTCACTTTCCTAGACCATCAAGAGTTGTTTACATTAACATCTTCACTTTCCTAGACCACCACAGATGCTTACTTTAACCTACTCCCTTTCCTAGACCCCCAGGGATGCTTACATTAACCACCTAATTTCCCTTCTCCGCCAGGGATGCTTACATTAACCCCCTCATTTCCCAAGACCACCATGAGTGTTAGCATTAACCCACTCATTTCCCAAGACCACCAGGACTGTTTACCTTAAACCCTCTCATTTTCCTAGACCACCAGGAATGCTTACATTCACCCCTTTCATTTCCCTAGACCACCAGGAGTGCTTACATTAACCTGCTCACTTTCCTAGACCACCAAGAGTGTTTACATTAACACCCTCACTTTCCTAGACCACCAGAGATGCTTACTTTAACCCACTCCCTTTCCTAGACCACCAGGGATGCTTACATTTACCCCCCACACTTCCCTTGACCACCAGGGATGCTTACATTAACCCCCAAACTTCCATCGACCATCAGAGATGCTTACATTAACCCCCAAACATTCCTAGACCACCAGGGATGCTTGCATTAACCCCTTTACTGTCCTAGATTCCGATATGGAGCATTAACCCTTCCACTGCTCTCTCAGGGACCTATATATTAGCCCCCTCATTATTCTGACGTATACCGTGGCAGGGCCATAGAAGTATACAATCCAAATGTAGTCTCTTTTGAACTACATTTGGGCTATTTCACTGCTGTATAAGTTTTGTTTGCCAGACACAAAACCCTGGTCTATCACACGTCTGATACATAAAGTGTGTATCACCATAAAATAGACCAAACATAGTCCAAAAGAGACCACTGTGTCTACTCTGTTTTGGCTCCATTCTTACAAAATTCTTAAAATCCTTTATAAATATTAAATAATTCCCATACAGCTGTGAAGAGCCCTGCCTTAAACCACACCCTGGCCACAAATTCTTATCTCCCCCTATTAGAATATCATCCAAGCTGATGGACATGTATAGGGGTCTAAAGGTGACTTCTATCAAGAGCCTATAGTCAGCACTGCAAATCAATTCCAGTGTCATGTAACTGGGACGATATTTATTGGCCAGAAATTTCAGTTAAAGATGTGGGTCAACCATTAGATTAGTGTCTGGTGGCCCTTGGGGTCCTTGTTCATCGGGAACCTACAGCTTCTTAGATGCAACATTTACGAAGGTTTAGTGCAATGCAAAACGTGTGATGTTTCTCAAATATCATTTGACAACTCAACTTAGGGGTAGGTAGAGGTAGGTAAGGGACTTAAAAGGGGGCTCTGGGCCTTAAATATTCATGACCTATCTTTAGGATAAGCCATAAATATTTTTATCAGTGGAGGCCTGACCCCTGGAACCTACATGATTAGAATAAAGAGGTGGAATCACATCACCTTCTTGGTTTACACAGGTACAGCGCCATACATATAAGTTTGGTTGTGTCTGGTACTGCAGCTAAGCTTATTCAAGAGAATGAGATTGAGCTACAGTACTAGGCACAGCCACAACTGCATGTATGGCGCTGTGGCTGTGTAAATAATGAAGATGATGCACCTCTCACCCTGTCATGACTGGTGGTCCCAGGGGTCAGACAAGGCATGGACTGACCTACAGGGAAGCAGGGAGAACCACCGTTGGGCCCCTTCTTATCATAGGTCCCTGAGAAATGCAAGCTTGGGGCTGCTTTTCAGAGATAAAGGCAGAGAAATAAAAGCAGGAAGCAAGAGGCATGTGTAGTATGTGCAGTCACATACAGAAGCTGTAGGGTGGGTCCCAAGAATCAGCTCCGGTGTTGGACCTCAAGAATCAGTTTTTATGGTAGCCCAAGGAATCACTCAGAACTTAGGTGGGCTCCAAGGAATCAGCTCCTGTGGGGGACCCAAGAATCAATTCACTGGTGAGCTCCAAGGAATCAACTCCACTGGTGGGCTCCAAGGAATCAACTCCATTGGTGGGCCCCAAGAATCAAACCTACTGGTGAGCCCCAAAAATCAACTCCACTGGTGGGCCTCTAGAATCAACTCCACTGGTGGGCGCCAAGAATCAACTCCACTGGAGGGCCCCGAGAATCAACTCCACTGGTGGGCCCCAAGAACCAACTCCATTGGTGAACTCCAGAATCAATTCCACTGGTGGATCCCAAGAATCACCTCCACTGAGAAACCCCAAGAATCACTTCCACTGAGGAGCCCCAAGAATCACCTTCACTGGTGGGTCCCAGGAATCACTTCCACTGGTGGGCACAAGGAATTAACTCCCCTGGTGGCCCCAAGAATCAACTCCACTGGTGGGCCCTAAGAGTCAGCTCCACTGGAAGGCTACAAAAATCAAAACCACTGGTGGCCCCCAAGAATCACCCCGACTGGTGGGCCCCAGGAATCAACTCCAATGATAGCCCCCAATAATCAATTCCACTGGTGAGGCACATGAATAAACTCCACTGGTGAGCCCCGAGAATCATCTCCACTGGTGGGACCCAAGAATCAACTCACTGTGGGCCCAAGATCAACTTCATGGTGGGCGGACAGAATAACTCATGTGGGACTAGGACCACTCACTGATGGTCGTCAAGAATCAACATCACTGGTGGATCCCAGGATTCAGCACCACTGATGGGCCTCATGGCACCCCAGTCCGACACTGGGTCAGACTCCTACCAATCAAATATAAAAACCCAGTGGGACCCGATCATGCTCGGATGCTGCCGTCCTTGAGCCGGCCCTGCTCGTGTTTCATGGCTGGATGCAGTCGGTATCATGTACTCAATCCCTTGGAGTACTACTTCATACATATGCAACCCCCGGGAGAGGAGATGTAGCAGAGGGGAACGTGAATTAGGCTTTTCTGCTCCTACTCCTCTGAGGTTGGGGCTGTTTTGATGACCTCATGTTCTTCTCCTTTGTGAAGGAACAGAAAAATATTAAATGTCACCTTCTAGTCTCCTCAGATTATCATCTCCCACCTAAATCCTCGGGTCCAGATGCAGCGGCTTCCCGACACGTTCCTTAAAGCTTCATTTCATTTCCTGTATTTTCATCTATAATATATGGATTTAGCAATGAAAGGACGTGTTTTTCTTCATTACGTTGCCAAGGAAACAATAAAGCATTACTTGGGGAAAGCAAATCTCTGGTCATCGGCGACGTCTGTATCTCTGAGTCTTGTCTGATGTCCCTACATTAAGCTTCGCACCATGGCACCGAGTCACATGGTCATCTATATTGTACCTTATCAGATGCCCTCTCATCGGGATGATGTGTGATGACCTTGGTGGAGGCGGGGAACAGACTTCAAAAATGTCATGCTTTTACTACCATCAAAATTTTCTTTTCACATATTGACAAGCAATTTTTAATGTCTAATTTTTTAAAGTTCCCCTATCTACATGACTTCTTGAGCTCAGACAGCACAGCAGTTAGGATTGATGGTTCTTCTTCCAGGCCGGCTATGCGCTGATTGGTGTCAGTGTTATCAGCGGGATTTGATAAGATTAAGGCTCCCCTGTGTGCATGACTTTCTGGGTAAACTCTCTCCCCTCTGTGACCTCTGTCAGCACAGCAGTGAGGATCGCTTGATGGTTCTTCTACCCAGCATGGATATGTGCTGATCGGTGTAAGTGTTATCAGCCGGACTTGATAAGTGTAAAGTTCCCCTATGTACATGACTTTCTGGGTTGACTCTCGACTTCCTCTTCGTGATCTCTAATTACACAGCAGTAAGGATCGCTTGTAGTTATTCCCCGGTTATGCGTGTTCGGTGTAAATGTTTTCAGGGTTGATAATGTAAGTTTCCCCCTTGCTTGCTTCCCGGGGTTTATTTTTCCCTCGTGACCTCTGATACAGGGCAGGGGTGCTTTAAAGGCCCATCTCCCAGGCGGCAGCGCTATCGGTTGTAAGTGTTTCACGGATTTGTAGTTAAGCTCCCCGGGTGCATTTTTCTGGTATTTCCCCTCTGTACGTATTGATTCAAGCATGAGGATCGTTTTTGAAAGTTCATCCCTCCCAAGGGGTGGGCCCAAAATTTAGCTAACGGGGAATTTTTTCAGCTGGACTTGAAAAGTTAAAGTTCCTTTGTACATGACTTTCTGGGGGACTCTCGATTTCCCTTTTTGTGTCTCTAATTACACAGCAGTAAGGATCACTTGACGGTTCTTCTTCCAGGCCCACTATGCGCTGAGAGGTGTGAGTGTTATCACCAGGACTTGATAAGTGTACAGGTCCACTATGTACATGACGTCCTGGGTTGACTTTCTTGCCTCTGTGTCTGAAAGCAAAAATTGGGGATTTTTAAAGGTCCATCTCCCATCCGGTATGCCTGAACAGTGTAAGTGTTACAGGGGATTGAAAAAGTGAAAATTTTCCCCTATCCTGACTTTCGGGGTTGCCTCTGACTTCCTCTTTGTGACCTCTGATAGCACAGCAGTGAGGATTGCTTGACGGTTCTTCTTCCAGGCCAGCTATAGCCTGAGAGGTATAAGTATTATTAGCTGGACCTGATAAGTGTAAAGTTCTCAATGTAAAGACTTCCCATTGCTTTCTCCCTCTGTGCCCTCGGGTAGCACGCCTTGAGGATGCTTTGGTTTCTCTCCTAGGGCGGGGTTGGCCAAAAAAAATGTAAGTGTTATCAGCTGGATTTGATAAGTGTAAAGTTCCTCTATGTACATGACCTTCTTGGTTGACTCTCCGACTTCCCCTCTATTGCTCTGAAGCACAGCAATAAAGGATTGTCTGGGGGTTCTTTTCCGGGCCCGGTTTTGGGCCTTGAGGGAAAGTTTTTCGCGGGCCTGATGAATGTAAAAAATAAACCTCCCCAGTGCAGAACGAAGATGAACCCATTACCCCTGCTCATTGTTCTTTTCATTCCCCTGCAAGCTCCTTACAATCCCATCCAGAGCTAAAATAGACGATCATTATGTTTTTTACCTACTTTTTGTAATGAGGCACATGCTTTTAAGCCAGTGGGGTTTCAGTGGGGTAGCCCCTTGGGATACCTTTAAAGCAAGAGTAGCCCTTCCAGTTAAAAGACCCACACTTGACAGTCATAGATAGGGTTTTGTATGGAAACACTATCTCTAAAGGTGGTATGGGATGACTTGCGGGTAAGTAACCCTCCCCCTGTTAAGGTCACTATGACCTAATTGGCCTTTATGACATTAGTTCACCCTCTCAGATTTTCAGGCTCAGTCCCAAATTATACTGGTAATTAGCCTAATGGGGTAACATTCAACCCGATGCATTAAAATGGTCAAGTCCTACCTCATTGCTCCCCCTTAGCCCGGGTTTTAATTTTATCAAAACCAAATCTCCCAAGTTGTGTTCTCTGCACGCACCTTTAACCCAAAATCACACATCAGGGCAATGGTTTTTAAACCCCGGGCCCCCCATGTTGGAAACTACAAAACTCCATCTTTCCCCCCTGTTTGATTATATAAATGCTTTTGGGAGTTGGGTTTTTTAAAAAGCTGGAGGGCCCCAGTTTTTGGGAATGCCCGCCCTAAGCATGCTCTTTTTGGCTTGCCTTCTTTCCATTCCAGTGGAAACCCCATTCCCGTGTATGTGACAGACCTCAGGGATGTTATGTGGAGCAGGTCCCTGATAATCTTTTTTCTCACTAAGGGTTAAGCGGCTAGTCTATAATCATTCTGCCACGCTGTAATCAGCTCTGCATGCATTGAATTTCTTGTAAGCTTCTATATATGCACAGCAGCTCATTTTCGCTGTAGCTTCCTTTGGGTGTAATTCTCTTAAGCCACCAAAGATGGTACAAACCCAGGATCAAACCTGGCATCATGTGAGACTGTGATAGAGAACAACTGTGAGGACAGAAATATGGATTTAGATTTAAAGAAACCGAAGAAAATGAACACCCAACCTTGGAAAGAATGATTCAACTTGAAATCCTGCTTCTATATTTCCCAATAAAGCAAGTTTAGACACAATGCTGTTTGTGAATGAAGCAGCTCTTTTACCCTCTCCCACAGCAGGAAGTTTCAGCACTATTATAAGTAGCCAAATTCCATCATTTGAATGTCAATATATCTTATGATCTCTAAAGTTCCCAGGGTGCTAATGATCACTTCTAACTCTCACCTATAGTACGAACTTGCCTACAGTAAGTTGTAGTTTGATGCCGGTAGCCGTCCCTCATATCCTTAAAGGGGTTGTCTCACTACAAGAATTGCTTTTTATGTTAAAGATCTTGCAAAAACAAGTCGCTTTGCAATATGTGTCTATTAAAAGTATCCTACCTATTCTGAGATCTCCTCTCTTGCATGGGCTGCATCAGCTCCTCAGGTCACTATAGCTACAGGTCTGTTTGATCTCTCCTGATAGGCTGCCAGCACTGGTCGCTTTAGCTACAGACCTGGGTCCTCAGCAGCTCATCATTGCTGCCAGTAGAAGGCAGTAAACATGCTCCTGAATTCAAAAATGAAACCCGAGGACTGAGGTGAGATGAATCAATGTAGTGAGATAACCCCTTTAATTAGCATTTTTTTAAGATTACAACCCCTTTGCACTATCCTGTCTATGGATGAAGCAGCTGGATATGGGTCACCTGAGGTTACCTATCCTTCATTTCTCTATATACTCTTCAAATTTTCTGATCATCTTACCTTGAACTTCATTTTACTGAAAAAAAGCTTATTAGATAGAAGTTTTTCTCCATCATCCCCAAGTATCTGCTTTTATTTTCTTTCTTAAGTTTGTAAGACCACCAGCACATTCCCAAAAATGATGACCCTTAGTGATCCTGGTGTCAATAACACTGTTGGCTATTTCCTTCTTACTTAAAGGGGTTGTCTCGCAACAGCATTTGGCCTCCTTTTGTGCTGGTTGCCAAGCAGAGCTTGTGAAATGGAGGGGCGTGTTTCTCCTCCCAGCAGGGAGTATCTTCACTCTCTTCAGACATGTCCCACACTGTGTGATTCATTCTGTGTGAGCTGGTGGAAGGGAGAGGTCCTCAGCTGTCTTAGACTAATCCTATGTGCACACAGCAAATGACAAACTGCCATCCAAAATCCGAAACTGGCATTTCAGTATTTGCTGAGTAGACATAGCATAAATAATCATTGGAAGTGAAAAGCTAAGTGTAACTCCATAGTGTATATCTACATTTCTCGCTCTCTCTACATACTTTGTAACTAGAATGGGCATTTGACATTCAGGACTCTGGGAAAGATGAGTGACTTTTTCCTCTGTCTTTCTCTCTCACATTACAATATATCCAGCAGATTATTACACCTTTGACCTCTACAGAACAAAACTATATGCTGTTTACATGGGACTGCACTTTTCCCCACATTTTTTCTCACAAGTGGGTTTTAATTTGTGGACGGGCACTACACAAATGATGGTGGTCCTCATTGTTTGGGGATTTAGTGGACTGTGCATCTGTGTCACAAAAGTAACACAGTAGCTGGGTGTAACCCGACCTGGGCTTCAACTCCGTTGCATCAGCCACTTCTCATAAACCATAGCACTTTGCTAATGGTAACCAAGGACGGACATGGTTACATTTTGGTTCTCCTCATTTTAAACTATGATCTTTGTAGTGAGACAACCCCTTTATGTCATTTATTTGTGTTTTTGGTACTCATCCAATTGGTGCCTGCTATAACCTGGAGCAGCGACATATCCTGATCCATCTCAAGTTTGGGGACAGTTCTCCATCTCCATACTGAAGCGACGCCTAACAATTTTTAAATAGTCTATATCATCATGGGCTGTTACTTGCCTAATGTCCTTGCTTCAAGGAACTTTATGTATTCTTTATCTATTACCTATATGGTGCCAACATATGCCTCAGTGCTGCATGGGAAAGTTCTCTGTTTTAGACAGAGAACCAATAGTGGAGGCCGATTATGCAGCTTTATCAAAGACTGTCTGAGAATGAGTTCCTGTGGCTGGGGAGAGGAAGGGAGAGTACACATAAGCGAAAATGCGCCTCTCTGTAGGCAAACTAACAGTTACACTGCATCACCTGTAACCAGTAAAAGCGCACAGTTGTGATTGGTAACCATAAAGACAAGAGAGCAAATTGAAAGTGCAAAAAAGGCATGTATTAGGTAAAGCAGACATATTTTTTAATAACATGCATGAAAATTGCTTACGATACAGTAATTGTCTCTTCGAGCAGCACTTGCCCCTTTAAAACCAAATTCCTATAAAAACCTGACAAAGCGTTAATTGATGTGCTTTGAACATGTAGGCAAAGCTAAATACATTGCTGTTCTGATTTTGCTTCATTTCAGAGCTAGAACAGTTCTTATCTGCTGCTTGTGTACACAACCTTCCCTAGGTTAACGACCACCTCTCTGTTGTGCGCTAGCAGTGGCCAGGATGGTGATGGCACTCCCTGCTGTGTCTTATCAACAGCACAGGAGTTTGCTTATCTTTTTTCCTGACAAACGTCAACCTTTTAGAGCTCTGTAGTTGGGTGTTCTGCTGTTTTGAACCCTCTATCACCAATGTCCTCTAAGTAGGAAGAGCAGGGCTAAAATGTCAGTCATTGCTGTAGAACTGCCCACAGCCTGAACAGAAAGTGGGAAACTGAAGCTGTAGGACTCCCCCCCTCCACCCCCACAGTCTGAACAGGAATTGGGAGCCTGAAGTTATAGAGCTGTCAACTTGCTGAACAGAAAGTGGGAGCCTGAAGCTATAGATCCGCCCACAGGCTGAACAGGAAGCGAGAGCCTGAAGCTGTGGAACCGCCCACAGCCTGAACAGGAAGTGCTAGCCTGAGGCTGTTAAACCTCCCACAGCCTGAACAGGAAGTGCTAGCCTGAGGCTGTAAAACTCCCAACCTGAACAAGAAGTGAGCCTGAAGGCTGTAAAACCCCCACAGCCCGCAGAAGGGAAGTTTTAAAGGAATAGCCCGAACTGTAGAACTAGCCAACCTGAACAGAGATTGGAGCCTGAAGCTGTTGAAGAACTGCCACAGCCTGAACAGGGAAGTGGAGTCCCGAATGGAAAACCGCCCACAGCCTGAAAGGAAGTGACCTGAAAATGTAGAACCGCCCAACCTGAAAGGAAGTGGGAGCC
>JAODAL010023653.1:0-62212 GCA_025379985.1 Phyllomedusa bahiana
AAAGGGGGTACAGGAAAACTTGACCAGATGTAGGTTTTCAGAGGACATGAGTTGGAGCGGACAGGAACAAAGTACGAGACGTTTCCTCCAGCACGTTGGGGAAAAAAAAAGAAAAAGGGCCCCTTTGGGTGGTTATCAGGAGCGTTAAACCACCAGTATTTCCAAGTGAAGCTCAATTGGTCCGAACTCATACGGAGGGGCAAGCGCTACCCAGGACAGGGACAGTATATGTCCAGTGAAACTAAAATGGTGGTTGAAAGACTCCTTTTTCCGGCACTTTTTAATCTGGGGTCATGCAGGTTTGGGGCTCATGCTGTGGCCCAGGACAGGGATATTCAATGTCCAGTTCAAGTAAGATGAGGGTTTTCAAATCATACTGCCTTCGGGCCCACTTTTTAATTTGTGGGTGATGCAGGTTTTAAGGGTCTGCTGTGGTACAAGACAGGGATAGTGAATGTTGTTGTGTTTTTTTTTTCTGTGGCTTTTATAACCTAAGTGTGTTCCCTAAGATGTAGCAGGTACCCATTTGACTGTTGTGGATGTTAATTCCAGCTTCTCCAGCCCTGTTTGGGTGTATAGATAAAGGGTTTTTTGTTGCTCCCCTAGACTTTTTAATGGTTCATCGCTCATAATCAGACTGCTCAATTCGACTATTGTCGATGATGGTCGACTATCGACCATCGACCGATGTCGATGGCCAACGCAATCGCTCAACACTAATTATCACTAATGAATATAAAGCTGATGCACAATTAGGAAATAGGGGATAGAATGTGAATCAATGATTTGGAGAGCAATTGGAGAAAATCCCGTAGGTAAATGGGCACTGATGCATATAATGAGGATCTGGCAAGAACTAGCAGAGTGTATACTGTAGGTACTATGGACCAAATGGAACACTGTATCGCCAGGCAGGACAAATCTAGTTTAAAAAATAACTTTTTATATCAGTGACATAGTGATGAAGTCCACACCAGTGACTTTGTATTTAATCTTCTCTTATATTCACTATATGAGCATTTCAATCCCCTAAGGAACCGCACTAGTTACGGGAAAACTGAGTACAAGTATTTTGTAAGGTTAGCCATGTAGATTGGGTCGCCCTTTTCGGGGCGGTTCCCCAGCTGTACAGGCAAGGTCTTCTAGGGAGCAAATGTGCTCTCATACCCTGGCCTTCTCCCCCCATCAGATATTATGTGGGTTCCTATATTCTGCTATTCTGCTGCTGATAGAGATGGAAATATATACAAGCCATATTATCATCCAGAATTGATGATGGAACAACTATCTGAGAGATGCAGGTGGTATCGTGAGTAAATCTTATGTTCTGTAATTTACCATATTGGCTTATTAGACCCGTTGGGATATCAGGTGTTTATTTGGTCTGAGTTTTTTGACTTATTGGCCATTTGCTGTATTTTGTGTAAATAGTCTTTTATTTATATGATTGAGAGATTAGTCTTTCTTCCTTTAGGAGTAATTTATTAAAAGTAATGTTTTAATCTAGATTTGTTCAGTTATATAAGTTTTCAAGGGTTGAAAGAAGATATACTATTTTTTCAGTGATACGCTGATTTCAGGCACCACCCACATCCACTTGAGTGTTGGCCATTTATTTTTTCTTGAACGCTTTATAAATATCACATACATCATGATGGTTCCTTTTCACATACACCGATAGGCCATTACCTTACATCTCCTTAAAGGTGAAGTTTACCTCATAAATATGGCACCTATCTAGAGGTGAGATATATTAGGCAGCAAACGAACAGTTAGTTGTTGAAGATGATAAAATGGAAAAAGGAAAAGGGGCAAGGGTAATTATCTGAGCAGCTCTGATGAGGGGCATATGCATGCATTGGAGTAGTAGATTTTTGCTACCTAGTTGCTGCATTTATGGACCACTACCCCTATTTTTCAGGCCACTTTTAAAGGCTCCATCTCAAACCAAAAATCTTAACTACCACTTAGAATTGTAACGGTACGGCGCTGACAAACGTACGCCGAAGCGCCGACCGCTGACATCTGGGTGTGGATCCAGTGTTATCACCGCAGGCGTGGTGGTAGCTAGAGGACCACGCCAGGGAGCGGAGTCTAAGGGGCCCCTGGTCTTTGCCAGAGCCTGCCGCAAAGCGGGATGGACTTGGCTGCGGGACCCCCAGGTCGCTACCCCTGACGTGGCTACCTGCGGTGACAGCCGAGGTGCATGACAGGAACACAGGAGAACATAAGCAGGGCAGGTAAGACGTACTCAGGAACACAGCAGGATACAGGAGGGATAAACATACACAAAACACCACAGGATACGGCAGGAACTGGACGGGTAACACAGCAGGTACAGACCAGGAACAGGTGCCAAGGCAGGACACAGGACAGGTGCAGAGACATCAGACATAACAGGAGACAGACAGAAGGTCAGGAGCTCAGATGGCACAGAAACTGAACCAGCATCTCCAGGGTTAAGTGCAGAGATACTGGCAGGAGCTCAAGATGAAACCAGCAAGACACAACAACAGACTGCAATGAACTGACCCAGAGTACAGACAAGAACTTCCTCTTATAGCCAGAGGTCAGGGGTGAAGAGGAAGGTGCACAGAACATGAACCTAATAAATAGGCAGGAAGTTGCCGCCCGCACGCCCTAGGAGTCACAGTGCACCGACAGGACCCCAGGAAGCAACAGGACAGGACAGGTAAGCACAGGAAGGCACGACACGCCGACGGCCCATGGCAGGGAACCGCGACGTGAACCGTGATAAGAATATCTTTACCTAAACACATGTATGAAAACTTTCTAGTAGTAAGACTGTCTTTGCTGCCCGTAACAACCAATCAGAGCTCATAACAACCAACCAGAGCTCCTATTTTGTTTCATATAGTGGTCTGTAAAAATAAAAGCTGAGCTCTTATTGGTTGCTATGGGCAACAAAGTCAGTCTTAATTCTAAACAGTTTTCATAAATTAGGCCCATGATGTTTTAAGAGCCTTAATCTTTTTTTAATTGTTTTGTCTTTTGTCTGGTGTTTTTAATCTGCAGGATCACTTATTGTTTTCAATGTTGGGGTACATAAGAGTTTTTATTGTAATAAATTTTTATTTCATTTTGTTTTTTTTTGTGGGGCTATAAGAAGAGAATCAATCACTTTGCTATTAAAAGGGACCAGTGGGAAGGATCCCTGAAAGGAAAATTGCCATAGCCATAGTGGAAGAAAGAGCAGGGAAAAAGGCAATTAAAAACAGTTGGAAAATTGTAATGTTTAAAGTTGGGTTTTTGGAAGTAGCAAGATGGAAAAGTCTTTATAGTTATTGATAAATGATGGAAAGTGAAAGGTATAGATGTAACCTGTATATAATGTGTTTGGTGAAGGTACATTGTCATGTGAGATAAGTATTCATTGTAATAGCTGATAAGAAGAAAAATCCTCCTTATTTCCCTCCTTTGCTTTGTTCTGTAGTTCCACAGCAGCAGCTGGGATTTCAGAAGGGAGGGGAGGGGGAAGGGGTGAGCTCCAGATGTGAGTCTCGGTTGTGTTCTTTCCGTGTGGTTTTTTCTTAGTTGTGATCACTACACTTGTGTTGGACATTGATAAGTATTGGACAAAGTTTATTTGTGTGTAACTGACGTGTTTCTGTCTTTACAGGTAACTATGTGCAGGTGATGCTTGGTATATAGAGGATATATTCATGTATGCTTGTAGTTTTCATTGTAAATATATAGAATGTAGGTCATATCTGAGTTATTAAGGAAAAGTGCTATGTGTGTGCTAGAAAGGATATCCTCTTAAATTTAGTTTAAGTTAAAAATAAGTCCATGTGGCATATTAAAGAGCTCATTTAATATGAACAAATAAATAAATTGGGTATTGTGCACAAAGTTTTAACATTTTGAACTATTTTTAAGTTCTGAGCAGTTTCATATAACCAGGAGTGTCACTTATTGCCTTTTCTCCAAATGTTTCCTTAAGGTGGAGAAGAGCAGCATGAACCATTAACCTTGTGCTTTCTCATAGAAATAAAGAGATTTTTTTTTAATTCTTTGAAGTAAAGACTAAAATGTAGGAAACATTTTGATTTTGATTATTGCCATTTTTTTGCTTTTGTGGCATTGATAGTTTGTTTTTTGTTTTGTTCTTTTCTGTTTTTAGATTGAAGCTTTTTGTGTTATATGTGTGAAAAAAAGTATGAAGGGCCCTTAGTTTTATGCTAGTTTGATGCTAGTTATATGTGTGTTTAGTTCTATCTTTGTCTGTGTTGTTATATGTAAAGCCATCTAGTCCCAAATGGTGGGTGCAGTTGATGAGCTATCTACAAATGATGATAAATAGAGGCGTACATGTCAGACTTCAGAGGGCGGGAGAAAGTGACATACTCAGGGGGAAGAGCCAGTGGTTGTAAATCTTCCAGAAAAATAGGTTCCAGTTAGTGAGCATTCATCTTTTTGGGACACTATGTTTTCCCTGAAGTTTAATACCTTTTATATATATATGCCACCTATCCCCTTCCTTTGCAGTAACCTTACAGTCCCAAAAACATTCAGAAAACCCTTACATTTATAGGGAGATAAATATTCTGAATACTTACTATATATATATATAATATATATATAGATACTATATATATATTTAAATATAAAAATATATATATATATATATATGTATATATATACTTTATATATATATATATATATATATATATATATATACTATATATATATATATATATATATAATATATAGTGTATATATATATATACATTAAGAGCTATTCAAGGGTACTTATCTCCCTATAAATTTAAGGGTTTTTCTGAATGTTTTTGTGACTGTCAAAGGGGCCGTTTGCACTCAGTGGACCAAATACCGGCCGTTCCGTCCGGTATTTGTCCGGTTATTGCGCCCATTCCCCACGCCCGCGGTGAGGACGGCTTTTCTCCGCGATGAGCCCTCCCCCCTCCCATTGATAAGCACATTTTCTGTCGTAAACCCGGACGGAAGATTGTGCATGTCAATGTATTGTCTCACGGACCGCCTTCGACAAAATGGCCTTGGCGGGAAAACCCGTGAGCAGTGGGGAACTGCTGTACGGGTTTTCCATAGAGCACAATTGTGCTCATTTTTCGGCCGGTTTTACAGTGCGGTCTGAAAAACCGCAAACCGGCTGAAAAACCAGCCGAAAACCCTTGCCGTGTGGACATGCCCTAAGGTTACTGCAGAGAAAGGGGTTAGGTGGCCTCCCTTTTCATGTATTTTCTGTAGGATGCAGTACAGATATCTAAACACTTAGCATGAGATGCTTTCTACTTTCTTAAATTAATCAAAATGATATACAGCAATCCTGTCCTCAGTTCTGCAATAGCCACCTGACTCACGGACAGTATTGTTGCAATATATTGATGACTTATTGATCTGTTCAATGATAGAGGGAGAGTCTGAAGAGGCTGCAATATCTTTCTTGTTTCTTTTAGCTGATCAAGTGTGTAAACCCTCAAAAGACAAGTTACAGTTTTTGCAGACAAAGGTTACCTTCCGGGACATTCTCTGTCAGCTGGTGTCAGGCACCTGACCAGAGACCGAATACAGATCATACAGGACATGACACTTAGAAATTAAGCGCAGCTCAGGATATTCCTGGGTTTGATATCTAGATGGCGAATTTCCTGAAATTTGTACATTCACTTGTGCCGAATTTCTCGACAAAAATACTTCGTTCTGAAGTACTTCGGGACGAATCACTTAAAAAAACAGCTATTTCCAGGCTGCACAAGCCTGCAGGGTGCTTGCAGAACGATGTGCCCATCTTAAATATGCAGAGGGAGCTTGGTTGGCGGTCTTCATACAATGGTTTGTGTATTTAGTATGACACCAGATGACTGCCGCCGCTCTAAGAATCCCTTCACTCTCAAATTCCTGACACTTAAGAGGGCAAAACTGACCAAGAAAACAGAAGGGGAAATGTAGCCTTGATGAAGTCTGCTAGCGACAGCTGGAAAAAAACAATCTGAGGGCTTCAGGTGGCAACATCAGTGACAGAGTGTGGAGGTGACGGCGGCAGCCACAGCAGCAATGAGTGTCAGAGAGTGGCCCAATGACATTCATGGATGTGGCAAAAACAGAGTAGGCCACATAGTGGGACAATGGACACAGTGTGTAGGTTACTGCATCAGCCACAGAACAGCATGAGGTCAGACAGTGCACAATGACTTCTACGAGTTGGCAAAAAAAAGGATGTATACCACAGGTGGCACAATGAAAAACAGTGTGTGAGGTCACGGCAGCAGCAGCATGAGGTCAGACAGTGGCAACAATGACATTCTGGATGGCAAAAAATGGATAGGCCACAGAGTGGGACAATGACACAGTGTGTTAAGGTCACGGCAGCAGCCAAACAGCAGCATGAGTCAGACAGTGGCACAATGACACAGTGTGAAGGTTTTTCACGGCAGTCAGCCACAGCAGCAGTATGAGGTAGACAGTGGCACAATGACCAGTGTGGAGGACACGGCAGCAGCCACAGCAGCAGCATTGAGGTCGATACAGTGCACTATGGACACAGTGTGTAGGTCCACCGCAAGCAGCCACAGCAGCAGCATAGGTCGACAGTGCACAATGACACGAGTGTGGAGGTCACGGCCAGCAGCCACAGCAGCAGCATGAGGTCAGACAGTGGCACAATGACACAGTGTTTAGGTCACGGCAGTCAGCCACAGCAGCAGCATGAATCAGACATGGCACAATGAAAGAGTGTGTAGGTCACGGCGAGAGCCCACAGCAAGCAGCATGAGTCAGACAGTGGCACAATGACACAGTGAGTAGGTCCACGCAGCAGCCAGCAGCAGCATGATGTCAGACAGTGGCACAAAAGACATTACTGGAGGTGGCAAAAACAGGATAGGCCACAGAGTGTGACAATGACACAGTGAGTAAGTCACGGCAATCAGCCACATTAAAAGCAAGCATGAGGTTCAGAACAGTGGCACAATGACACAGTTGTAGGTCACGCAGCAGCACAGCAGCAGCATTAGGTCAGACAGTGGCACAAGACACAGGTGTGTAGGTCATGGCAGCAGCAACACAGCAGCATACGTCCAGACAGTGGGCTAACATGACAGCAGTGTGGGAGGTGGGTGGCAATACCAGTCCTTGGTAAAGATGGTTTGTGGCAGATGGACGAAACTGTCAGCAGATTTGTGGCATCAGGGCGGGTGCGGCATCAGAATAGTGGCTGAGGCAGGTAGTTTTGAACCCAGACTCATTTCTCACAGTTTGTGATAGGCGTCATGGCTGATGTAGTCTGACGCCTAAGGCATTGGTGTGTGGAAATTCCTGGCCAAACCACGCGCTGTTACATCTTGACAATGGTCATTCGATCCACATTTCCCATGACAAGCGGGTTCACCATGGGGTAACGATGGCCCCCGCCGCACTGCACCACCGCACTGATGCCACAACTACTGGCCGGGCAGTACAGCATCTCCACTCAAACCGGCAAGATGTGGCCACACATTCAGTTTGGCTGCCCAGGAGTCCAGCGATCTTCTAACAGGGGTGCAGAGTGCTGTCCAAGTAGGCCACCACCTGTTGGTTCAGGGTCCTGCTCCAGGTCCAGCGCGGCGACTGCCCTCCTCACTAGGTGGGGTGAAGGAAGCTGCTCATCAGTGACTCAGACTTAGGTTGCGCTGATGGAGCTTGTACTGCTCCAACCCTCCAACCTTCCCCCACATCCGCGCAGAAAGTACGTGAGCGCTTGAAAACCCCCCGTTCAGACCTGTCAAGGAGGGATGATGCCGCACATAGGCAGCGCCAACTGACTACGAGGATTTCCCTATAGTATTTTAGTTTGTCCTCCCTCTCAATAGCTGGGAAAAAGGCTTCCATTTGGACCGGGTAGTGAGGGTCCCAATAGGTGGAGAGGCCGAGTCCATCCCTCGCCGATGCTGACTATTCGGCTGTCACTAAGCCAGGTAAAATCAGCATGCAGCGGGCCATCTGCACAAGCGACTCGAGGCTCCCCTGCCTCCATCTCCACTGTATAGTCACGGTTGCTTGCGGGTCATCTGCCTCGTCTTCCTCATCTCATCTACCTCCTCCAGCTGCTCCTGCTCCACCCTCTCTTGTCACCCTGGGTAGAAAATCCTCTCATTTCACAGAACAATGGCTTCTGCTCCAATGTCCTCCTCCCTCCTCCTCCATTTCTAAACAGTCCCCACCGGACTCATGTGGCCGCGAGATTGTAGTCGCCACGACTCCAGTCCCCTGCCCACACAGATTTTCACAACTGTCCATGGACTGAAGCAGTGGAAGACGTTATTCATCCCATACCCTGGCGACTGCCAAAATTAGACTGGCCTCCTCGAATGTCCACAATAAACGGCAGGTGTCACGCATGAGCTGCCACTGGCTGACATCAAGTTACACATGGGTAGTACTCCAACCTCCTGGATCATCAAAAAATCGTTAATGGCCTTTCTCTTGTTCAACAGTCGGTCCAACATGTGCAGGACTGGAATTCCAACTGGTGGAAACATCGCATATCAGAGAGTGTTAGGGGAGGCCGTTCTGCATGTTATGTTTTTGGTTGTGCAACTCGAGGAGGGTGTTCCTGCTTTGTAGGAATTGAAGAAGTGCATGCCCAGTTTCGGCCATTTCAGATCTCTGAAAGACGGTGGAAGACTTCAGGAACCTTTTATCACACCAGATTGAACACGTGCCGCCATGCATGTCGCAAGGACCATCCCTCACTCGGTCAGCGCGGACCACCAGTACCTCCATTGTCCGTCACCATGATTCCGATTTGCAGTTGGCGCGGAGAAAGCACACATCTATTTCTTGAACATCCCCTGTAGACTTCGTTCGCTGAGGCAAGCCAATGTGTAAGAACTGGCGTGACACCGTTGGCCCTACTCATGTGGTATGATGGAGCAGATAAAAGTACTTGTGGAGGCTGAGAGGTGGAGGTGGAGGTGGAGGAGGAGGAGGCGGACAATTGGCGCAGGAGCCAACAGTTTTTTATTCAACGTGGAGGAGAAATGCCGGCGTCTCCAGTCCAAGTTGTAGGTGTGGATGGGCGGAAGCACATTCACCCAGTGGGCCATAAAGGACATCTACTGGCCATAACCGTAGTTACAGCTCCAGACGTCCGCGCTGCAGTTTCACCTTGGAACAAACCGATAAGCTCAGAGACTGGCCCACCTCTGTTCTACATAATTATAAAGTGCTGTTACTCGCCTTTTAGGAAAAGAAATGAATGGCTTTGAACCTCATCTCGCTCGGCACAAGCCATTAGTTCTCTGAAAGTGCAGAGTCCTCCATTTGGAAAGGGAGAACTGCAGCACCAACAATTAGGACAGGAGTACGGTCAGCTTTCTGCACCTTAGTATGGTTGGACTCATACTGTTGTCTCTTTGGCAATCGCCTCGCTGACGAACTGCTGGCGCCATGATTAGCGAGGAGCAGGAGCATCTGACCCGAGATGAAGTCTGAAGAGAAACGCTCCCTTCTGCATGAGGTGTGGGAGCCTGAACTGGCTGCAATGGCATGCTAGTCACTGGCGCTGCTGCTGTTGCAACGGCGGCAGAAATGACAACCACATCCTGAGCCACGCTTCTCCCAGCCACCGGATGGTGACCGCTGCATGTGTTGACGCAGGGCCGTGGTGCCACACGTTACTCCCTGTCCACAGCTCGCACTTCTGCCTACAGATTCTACATATACCCATATTCGGACTCCTCCTGTGTCATAGCAAAGAACCGTCCACAAGCTCCCGACCGCCGAGTATCGTAATTTTCCGGCCAACGCTCCGCACTGAGTGATTACTGCCCGTCGCTGCCTCGCTGACCCCAGTGCCTGCTAACTTTCTTGGACCTGCGCACAGGGTTTTTTACCCTGTGGCCGCTTGGCTCCCTGACTCAACACTGCTGCTATCCTGCTGACTCACTGCCACACGACCCACTTGCAGGCAGCGCCCTGCCTGACGCGCAAGGCTCACCGCCCTCTTCACCTGACGGAATGATGAACCCTTGCCTCACCCGGCTCCCAAGTGCGGTCGGCTACATCATCAACTATTTGAGTGTTTCAACGACACAGCTGTCACATCACCGGTCCTTGATATGCAAGCAGACCCCTCACAACATGACCTCCCATGCCACTCTCACATCTATACTTGCTACCTACTGCAAGAACAGGGGATAATTGGCCCCATTTCTTCGCTGCAAGTAGCTGTCTGACTGCCCTCCTCAAATTGTATCATCCTCGCTATATTGTGGTGCTGATCCCAGACCACAAGGTAATCTCTGGCTGAGGGAACCGGATGGGACAGAGCGGGATAGGACAGGTGAGCGGCTGCTGACCCTCTCCAGCCATGCCAACTAAGGGTTTGTGTCAGACGTTCCCACCGACTCTTGCTGGGGTTGTCAGATGACATCTGGGAGGGAAGTGATGACCAATGTCAACCATCAAGAACACTTGGGTTGCTAGACAGCACACGCCGCTAGATACAGCGGCAGTTGTGGCCTTCACCAGTGACCCCTGCTGCGAACGTCCCCTTGCTGCCTTGCGACCTGGGCCTGAAATGTTGTGCCTCTTCCACTCCGCAGGTGAAGAGCCTGCCACCTCTCTGATCTGACATACTGTTTGTTCTAAAATGACGACACGTTTGATGAAGATACCATGTATATGATAATACACACCCTGTATTGGACTCCAATGAACCCGGTAACAACTTTGTAACCCTTGGATATAAACATGCGCTCCACAAATGGCAGGAACAATTGACTTGTATGTGGCCGTTTAAAAACTCCTGTGTATTTTACCTGAATAAAAAAAGCCAAACAGCTAATTAACCTTCGGATATGAATTATGGGCTACAGAATTTTCTTCTGTGGCGGTGAAAAAAAAAAGTTTCCTTTACTGAGTACAACTGCAGAACAACGCTAATTACCCCTAGGATGTAAATTTGCGCAAAGAATTGAGCACCACAAACTAACTAGCTTTTGTAGCGTTGTTTACAATAGCATGACTTCCTACGCTACACAACAAGAGAAAAAATGTAATTAAACCTTTCAGCTTGTGAAATTATGGTGTCAGGAAAATAGTAATTTTTGGCGGTGAAAAAGACGGCTTATTTTCTGTCACCACAGCAGAAAAACAATCTAATTATCCCCTGGATGGAAATTGCGCCTAAACAATTGAGGCAACCACAAACTACAGCTTTTGTAGCGATACAATGGCGTGTTGATTCTACGCTACACAACAAGAGAAAAAATTATAATTAACCTTGGCTTGTGAATCTTGCTACAGGAAAATTGTATTTTTTGGCATTGAAAAAGACGGTTTATTTTTGTCACCACAGCAGAAAACCAACGCTTAATTAACCCCTGGATGAAAATTGCGCAAAAGAATTGAGCAGCCACAAACTACTAGCTTTGTAGCGTGTTAAAATTTGCATTTTTCTACGCTTACACAACAAGAGAAAAAATTGTAATTAACCTTCGCTTGTGAATTTTTGCTACAGGAAAAATTTGTAATTTTTGGCGGGGTGAAAAAGACGGTTTATTTTTGTCACCCACAGAAAAAAAAAACGCTTAATTAACCCCTGGATGTAAATTGGGCCCAAAAGAATTGAGCAGCCACAAACTACTAGCTTTGTAGCCTGTTACAATTGCGTGTTTTCTACGTTTCACAACAAGAAAAAGAATTGTAATTAACCTTTCGTTTGTGAATTATGCTACAGGAAAATTGTAATTTTTGGCGGTGAAAAAATACGGTTTATTTTTGTCTCCACAGCAAAAAAACAACGCTTAATTAACCCCTGGATGTAAATGCGCAAAAGAATTTGAGCAGCCAAAACTACTAGCTTTGTAGCGTGTTACAATTGCGGTTTTCTTTACGCTACACAACAAGAGAAAAAATTGTAATTAACCTTCGCTTGTAAATTAGGCTACAGGAAAATTTTATTTTTGGCGGTGAAAAAGACGGTTTCTTGGAGCACCACAGCAGAAAAACAACGTTTAAAATTAACCCCGGGATGTAAATTTCGCAAAAGAATTGAGCAGCCAAAAATGAAGTGGTATTTTTATTGTAAAAAAAAAACGCTGTTTCTTTAAATGAATACAACAGGAACTGGCTTAGATCCCCCCCTTTGGGTATTCAATATGCTTTGAGCAGATAGCATTAAATGTATATGGGAGCTGCATTGGACGCACACGGACTTCAGATCCAATACCCAAAAAATCAGAAATAGGGAAAATTAAGAGAAGCAGTCTCTGAGACAAGCTGAGACACCCCACAAAAATCGCTGTATTAAAAATCAGTTCTTCTGTAAGAGCTATTACAAGCAGCGGCAGCAACCTTCCCTGATCATTACAGTGAGAAGGAGTGTGAGCTCCCAGCGTCGCGCCCGGAAATTTTATAGTGCGGTGACGTCACAGAATCCCGCCGGTCTTGATTGGCTTCATCTCTGCACATGTCATGCAGGTTATCCCTTCTTCCTCCCAGAGTGCTTTGCCCCATGTAACGCATGTGCTCGCAGCCATTTTACAATCAAAAATCACACTTCGTTCACCCGAAGTAACCCCAAAGTACCCGGAAGTTTTCCTGAAATTTCTAAACAAATTTCCACTTCTTGAATAAAATTGGGCCCATCTTATTGATATCTTATTTTTAAAGTTTTTTAATATGATCATATTGTTTGTTTGTGCAGCTTCTGTATGAGTCTTTGGCTACAAATACATTTAAACTGACAGAAGAGGCACTTAATTAATTCTAAACTTTGAAGTTGTTTAACTTCCTCTGGACCAGTCCGGGGCCGTTTCCCTTTTGGGGGGCCCCCTTTTAAGGGGGGGCCCCCCCATGACCCGGCCGCCGTTCCTTGAGAAGTTAGGGGGCGGAGACGAGCGCGGTGGCCGAGTGGGCGGAGTCGAGCAGGGGCAGAGATCGAGCGTCGGGCGTGAGGGGCCGGAGTCGAGCGAGAGGCGGAGTCGAGCGAGTCGGCGCTAGGGGGTGGAGCAGATTATACAGCTGAGCCCCGTAACCTGCGCTGGCTCAGACGCAGTGTACAGTGGGTGAAAAAATCAGTTCCCACCCTCCACCCTAATTTTTGGGGGGGGGGAAGTCAAAGAGATGGCGTTTTGTTACGGGGATGCAATCTTGTTTGTTTCGTTCAATAAAGTTATTTCCGCTGCTGGTTAATTCAACGACCAGTGCATTGGCGGTTTGGAGTCCTTGAGTCGTGTAAAGTAGTGGGGAGTCAGCGCTCCGCTTAGCTCCCAATTGGAGGATGTACCGCCTGCATAAGTGTGGGGCTCCCACAGCGCATGCGTCCTTTGAGAGCAGGAAACGAAGTAGCCCGCCTGACGGTGGCTTTTGTGTGCACCTGAAGCCGCGGTGGCGCACGAGGGGTAAAACTGTAGGATGGAACAAAGCAAATATGGTGTCGCACAGATTCCTGGTACGTTTTGGATATCATGTCTCCAAGACCTCAGCCCCAAGCTAGGTTTCCGTGTGATGGGGTTCCGGCAACATTGGTATGGGGATGCTCATTTGCATTATGGTTTTGTAAAACTCAGTTTTGTATAAATAAAATGGTGCTGTGGCCAGATTTATCCAAGCCAAGGGTCTCCGTGTTTTCTATTGGGAGGATAAAGATATGGGGGATTGGAGGTTTTTGGCCAGTAAGCAGCAGCGAGAATACGGCGCAGCTTAAGGGTCATGCCCTGAGCACACCTGACTATGATAAGCAATCTATCTCACTGACGTGCGACCTGAGATACCTGGTCATCCACAAAAGCAGTTCTTACGTAGTCAAAAGTTACACAGGCAGCGGAGACCAGTTAGCATATTACTCAGCAACGAATTAATCCAGCGAGTGAGAAGAGCCCCCTCATGTATACGGGTAGTCTCTGCAGTAAAAGTACTGTCTAAACACAACGCCTCATAGATAGTTACTGGATTACACCCGTACAACAATACATACCCCGTATGATGTACGTGGTATTCTTTCTCAGGTGCAACCATGACATATCTATGCCTGCAGTGTGCCCATCAGCTATGCCTGCAGTGTGCATTACTGATGCCACACCTATATGCATTACTGATGCCCTCACCCATAATGTTTACAAACCAGACACCGGTGTAAAACCTTGAACCCTGCCACTCTATGACCTTGAACCAACACCCACTAAGGAGGAACAGTAGATGGCGTATAGATGAGAGAAAAACAATGATTGATATGCTCCAAATGGCAGTAAGAAACAGCAATGGCATTTTCTACCCATGTGGAGGTGTTCACAATAACTAATTCAGATTTTGAGCTTTTTTGTTGATGGAACCAGGTATCAGGAAGATGCCAGGTATCAAATTGGATATGCCTGTAGTCACGCAACATGAGTAATAGAAATTTGACACCACTCCTGCCACAATTAGTCCAGGAGGGGGGTTTGAAGCACTAACACCAGAGGCATAGTAAGCAGCCCGAGGTAAACTCAAACATAATACACACAACTCACGTATGCATTTGGCGAATATAAGCCCATGATTATGATCCATATGGAGAACCTGATCCATTCTTAAAATCGAGATAGAAAACTCTACAAAGCGATGCAGAAAATGTCAGAGACTGAATGGAGGCCCTGATATTGCCTACAGAGCTTAAAATAATTAACCCCTTAAGCCGAACGCCTGAAAAGTAGTTAATGACCAGAACATTTTTTTAGTTTTTGCTCCTTACAGCTTTTCAACAGTTGTTACTTTTTTTATGTTTTTTCAATGACGCAAAGCTGTATGAGGCCTTGTTTATTCGAGACAAGCGTGTACTTTATGGGGGAATAGTTTAAGTACACTTAAAATTAAATGCAGTATTTATTTGTATTTTTTTGTTTAAAAATTTTTTTTTGTTTTTTATTTTCTTTTTACCACTATTCACACATTCACACTTAAGAAACTTGTTAAGATTAAATTCTACAAGTTATTACGGTCGTACTGGATACCAAATATGTAAAGTTTTTTTTTGTGCGTCGTAATTTCTATGTACAAATTATTATTTTTATTAAATATTTATTTTTATTTTATTTCATTTAACACTTTTTATTCTTTTTTTTACACTTTTTCTATGGGTTTCTTGGTACTTTTTTTTTTTTACTCTCCATGAAGGACAGAACTGTCTTTAAAATTTTTAAAAAATATTCCTTTTCCCTGTAGTAAATGTAATTAGCATATCATATATGCTAATACAATCTAATCCTGTGTCAGTCTGACACAGGCATGATTAAGGACCAGCACAACAGTGCGTCCCTACAATCACTGTGCCTTCATGCACAGTACAGCTGTGGGCCAACGCTAAAGTCCCCAGAGCAGACTGTGCAGAGGAAGCCGTATCCCTGAGCTCTGTCCGGTACCAGGGTGTTCCTGATCACCCGACAGAGCAAGCGGGAAACCCTATGATTTGCGCTGCGTTAACGCACCGCGCAATCAAGAGGTTAACAGCATCGCGGTTTGCGTAGCTGTACAGCCCCTAGCCCAGTGCAACTTGCGGCACCAGAGCGCCGCAAACCCCGAGGTCTAGCAGACGACCGTCAAAAGACGCACGTGCAGACGAACGACCCGCACACGGCTGGCCGTCAAAAGAACGGTGCGCTGCTCGATTAAGGGGTTAAGGTCAAGGCAATACAACCAACAGGCCATGCGAAGCAAGGGAATGCTAAACAGATGAAGTGGCAAAACATACCTGCGACAAAGCTTAGTGTTAAGAATCCTTTGAACGTACAGGCCATGTCCACCATAAGACCCTGTAACCCCTGATGTTCATTTAACAGGACCCCTCGAATCCCAAGCGCAAGAAGGATCAAAAAAGGAGAGTGGGAGAAACAGGAGCCCAATCAGAATGAGGGTGGCCTTGGATCAAAGAGCAAGTAACCTATTCCTCCCCTGACCCTTTTCCCAAAGATGAGATGTAACACTTAGACTACGACCCAAACCGACTAAGATCATTAAGGCTATGTGTTTCGCTAGTAACAAGTAATTTGTGGATTAGCACTATGGGCTTCAGTAACAGCGACGACAAAGAAACTCTCAAAGCCCCTGTATACATTACAAAACACAGAACAGAATAAAGTAGTAAAAAGTTTCCCCAGAAACAAACAATGCCACTACTGAGCTTAATTTATTCCAAAGAGTGCACCAATTATATTACATATGCCCTATTTTTGGTAGATCCTTTCCGTGGTTGCATGGAAATGCCAACTCAGGTACCAAAAGCAACAGCAAGAGACACTGCCCAAAAGTTGGTTAAAGAACTTGTTTGCCAATTTGGGCTACCAGAAACAATAGAGAGTCATAGAGGAACATACTTCACAGGGGAAGTCATGAATGAAGAGACAGGTGCCTTGGTCATAGAACAGGCCTTTCACGTCATCTACCATCTTCAGAGCAGTGGAAAGGTAGAACGGTTAAATTGAAGAAATAGGGAAGTCATGGCCAGAGTGTGTGGCATTATTTTTATTTCTAGTCTGTTGTATACCTCATAGGAAAACAAAACTGTCTCCCTATGAGATCTTGTTGGTACTCCTCCCAAAACAGGGCTATATTTCCCACAGTTTTTACAGATACAGCATTAGCATAATGACGATAACACTTTACAACATCCTGCATAAACACCTTAGGAAGTACAAAAACTATTGTTTTTATTCCATTCCAGATCTGTGCAGTTGACCTGAGTAAACCACAATCCTTGACCAGGTGACTAGGATGTCCTTAAACTACAAGTGTTAAAGGAGACCTTGAGCGTTGTTAGTAGACAGCTCCCGTCCCAAGTACGCTGACAACAGAGACCATTGTGAAATTAAAGTGAAAAAACAACTGGGTCCAACTCAGCCACTGCAAAAGGATCACTCCTCCCCGTGATTAAAAGAAAGATGAAAGATGCTGTTTATCTCCTACTAATGGCCCATATGGGAGTGGTATCTTATACACCACAACATGATAATGCCTGCAACATTCCAGGGATACTAAGTTCCTGCAACATCATAAACTATCATATGATTCACTTGTATAAAATACTGTTACAAAGTGCGGTGACTGTTGAATATGTACACATCAGCAAGTTCTACAACTATGCCTTACCTAGTAATTCCATCAACCTAGGAAGAACTGTCCATTATGTCTTGTGACCCCCCTAATTAGATATGATGTGCTTCCAATTCCGAATCTGGACAAACAATGGAATACCACTGTAGTACCCTTACCCATAGCAAGATGGACACAAAGTCACAACCTTTTCTCCTAATGAAATCTCACAGTACAACTACAAATGAAGGAGTCAGAGTGTGAGTGTGTTAGTAAAGGAGGGCTGGGAATTTAACAGTACCAGTCCCATTAGTAAAGTTGGGAAATATATGAGCTCCTGAGCTGAAATTGTCAACAGGAAAGGACTCCATTTGTGATAATGTAGGAACTCATGCTGGTGTAGGAGCTTCTTGCTTAGTAATAGATACCCATGATTAAAATGGGAAGAGAGTAAATACTTTTAGAGATGGTGACCAGTGTGATGTATTTGGAAATGGGACTTTTAGCAATCAGGCCCCTCAAGATAATTGTTATGACTTTGAATTTGGGTTTGAGAACACGGCTGGAGGATTTGGGGATAGTAAAAAAGAAAAGGAGATGAGATGTGTGTATAATAGAACTGCTCCTTTATACATGATAGCAATAGATCTGTTACATGTGTTCGCACATCTGAAAGCATTAGAGGGGGAGGCAGGGAAAAGGAAGCATGTAAATAGAATGTCTGGCTGTGCAGGATATGCTACATAAGAAAAAACCCAAATAAATGGGAATTGAATTTTCTACAAATAATGTGGCTCAAAAGGGGGAATTGTGAGGGTAATATATATCAATTTTATATATTTATATGATTTTTATATACGTTTTAATTATTATTTTTTCTCAGTCAGTATGACTAGTAGTGACTAGAGGTATACATAGATGTTGTGAGAAAATAGAAAGGAATTTTAGACTTACAACAGGTACCGAAACAACACTCTACCATCCGCCCAGTAGGAAGGATCTAATAAATGAAAACATATGGCCTGGATGTATGGGCCTATCCAAAAGAATAAAATATGACTCCGTAGAGTAGAACAAGGAACAGGAGTCTTTGCCTATCCCAGTAGAAAGACGTCAGAGATGTTCTGCATATACATAAGTTTGTTTTAAGCCATCAGTTAGGAACTAGCTAGTTATTTCATGGTTTAAATTGATTGGCTGATGTATTCTTGCAGAAGGGGGGCTATGAGCTATAAAATCATGAACTTGAGTGGAGTTGGTCAGACATCTCTGTATATACCACATGCTGTATATTATTTTGTCTCTCAATGCTTGAATCCTGTATATTTTTACATTCAATTCATTTTTTTCTATTTGAAAATCCATTCACATCTGAACCACTTCATTAGCGAGAACACAGTCCACACGAGCGGGTGTTACAATTATTTTACAGGTTAATTTGATTTACTGCTGTCAACCCTTGTATTCCTCCGAAGACATCTTTCCAAGTAAAAAGGAAGTTTGTGACTAGAACTTTTTAAAACCAAAGATAAAGGAATAGTTTGCTTTTAAAAGATAGTAATTATAATACTTTTTCTCTATTTTTCATGCTTATACCTGAGGGGCGGGGAGTGGGAGAAAGAACCACTAAGGAATATGTTACCCGTCTCATCAGGGAAGTAAGTGAGAAATATGTTTCTGAGGGTTGTTGGGTTCCTGTCCTGTGGTATAACTCATCGGTCTCTATGGCAGTTGTTATCTTGGACTTCTGTATATTTTACACATGCCCATCACTGGCAAGCCAGACAGACATGTTCAACAAATGGACCACATATATTTGTGTAACAACAGATGCTGCGGGAACAAAAGCCTGAAGCTCTTTGGGAGATGTGGGATGGAACACAGGAGAAAGTTGGAGTTTTAAGCCAAAGATTGCCCGGGATCGAGTAGATAAAAATGGTAAGAGTCCAATAACACGCATGACTATGAAGAAATCAACTATAAGACTAAGAAATTGTAGAACTGGGATTTGCTTCCCACATTATCTATTGATAAGAAACTCGTCACCTGGGAATACTAGACTCTATAACCTAGCAATGTTTTATGAAGCTAGGAGCAGTAAGATGGAAGCATTTTATCTTAGAGATCTGGGTGATGGCACGAATATCACATACCAAACCAAAGCAGATTTTAAAACATCTGTAAAGGCCCTACCTGCACCCTCAGACCCTGCAACCCTAACTGCAAAGCCTGGTATCCAGGTTTAATTAGCCTTAAAGGGGTTGCCTCACTACATCAATTAATCTTACCTCAGTCCTGTTTTCTTGGTTTCATTTTGAATTCAGGGGCGTGTTTACTGGCAGTAGAAGCCAGGTCTGTAGCTATAGCGACCAGTGCTGGCAGCCTATCAGGAGAGAGTAAACAGGTCTGTAGCTATAGCGACCTGAGTAGCTGATGCAGTCCATACAAGAGGGGATATCTGGGAATAGGTATTACACTGTTAATGGACACATATTGCAAAGTGACTTGTTTTTGCAAGATGTTTAACATGAAAAGCAATCCTTGTAGTGAGACATCCTTTAACTCATAAGGATGAACTTGCATTTGAAACTGGGTATACTGAGAATAATGAGTGGTTGAAGTGGATAAAATACACTGCAGGAACACAAAACAGGTTTGGCTGTCTTGCCTGTGCTGCAGCTAAACCTCATCTTGACACTGCGCCATTCCCTTTGATAAAACAGTACTTTCTGTTTTCTTCATGTGTTTCAGTCCCAAGGGTTAAATGATTCTGCTTGGAAACAGTTAGGGTATGTTCACAATATATACTACGGCACGTACATCCCAGCCCGCCGGCGCCATTGTTATTCATTGCTTGTGGTGCATATTCGTCGCAATTAATTGACATGTCACTTTTCTCCCTGCGAGTACAATACGATCGTATTTTCTACGAGCGGAGAGAGAAGTAATACATAGTTCTCTGTGAGAACTATAGATTACCAAAATTTCGGCGCGCATCTCGCCCGTATTAGTAAATACGTGCAAATGCACGCCGATATTACCCCGTGTGAACATACCCTTAGAGTACTCGTATCCACCCACACAGATGATCCCAACTTTCCCTACTGGTGTAGATCTTTATCCTGGAAATGATATCTGCTTCTCAAGTCTTGGGGAGTGTAAAAACTTAGCTGTTTTTCCTCAAGAGTAGTGTTAATATAGTATCACTTTTAAAGGTAGTTCCTAAAATTCTTACCCACTTTCCCTTTTACACAGTCAGGTTAGATCAAGAGATGATGTCTGATAGCTCTGTGCTGATTTAAAGATTAGATATAAGCTAAGTTTTAGATGTAAGGGGAATGCACTACTGTAAAGTTACTTATGCCATTTCACATGTTAATTATTTCTGATACTGCAGAGGTTGTTACTAAGGATACATTTTATAGAAGTAAAAGCTCATCACATGAGGCATTCTTTGAGCACTTCAGACGTAAAAGGTCAGAACCTGCAGTTTTCCCTGATGATCCCCATGTTTATATAGACTCCAGTCGTGCACTCAGAGGATTGCAAATCAGTTTAACTCCTTAATGACCGCCCACCGTCTTTTGGCGTCAGCTGGTGCGGGTCGTTCGTCTGCAGCGACGTCTTTTGGCGTCGCTGCAGAAATCGGGGTTTGTGGCGCCCGGCGCCGCAATTGCGCTGGGATCGGGGCTGTACTACACAGCCCCGATCCCAGAGCATCTCCTGCGAGCACGGTTGGCGGAGGAAACCTCCGCAACCCGGTGCTTAAACCCTTTGATTGCGGCGGTGCGTTACCGCAGCGCAATCAAAGGGTTCCCTTCCTCTGTCGGGTGATCGGAACACCCGGTGACCCGACAGAGCCCGGGGAACGGCTGCACAGTCAGCTCTGGTGACCTAGAGTGGTAACAAGCCAGTGACCAGGACGCACTGTGTGGTGTCCAGATCACTGCCTGTGTCAGACTGACACTGATTATAATGTATTCGCATATATGAATATGCTAAAACATTACTAAGTGTAAAAAAAAAATTAAAAAAAATGTAAAACAGTTCTCCCTTCATGGGAGTAAAAAAAAAAGTAAAAAAACCCCAGAAAAAGTGTAAGAAAAAAGAATAGAAATATAATAAATAAATACTTAGTAAAAAATAATTGTGCATAAATTACACACACAAAAAAACCTACACATATTTGGTATCCACACGACTGTAATAACCTGTAGAATTAATCTAACAAGTTATTAAGTGTGAAATGTGAATGGTGTAAAAAATAATAAATAAATAAATACTGCAATTATTTATAAGTGAACTTAAACTATTCCCCCATAAAGTACAACTTGTCTTAAATAAAATGAGGCCTCATCCAACTGCGTCATTGAAAAAATAAGAAAGTTACAACTGTTGAAAGGCAAAGAGGCAAAAACTAAAAAATGTTCTGGTCATTAACTACTTTTCAGGCGTTCGGCTTAAGGGTTTAAAGCCCAAAATGAGGTGGCTGCAGGTTTTGCTCCCATCTTACCTAAAGTCACCATTAATAAAAATGTTGCCTGGATCAATTATGTAGACTATAATAAACATTGATATTAGAATTATACGTGGGGTGCTGTAAAGGAAATCCTAGAACAGTTGGGCCCTACAACCTCTATAACTTTCCAAAATAGAATGGCATTAGACACGATTTTACCAGAAAATGGTGGAGTCTGTAAAATGATAAAAAACGTGTGCTGTACTTACATACCAAATAACACAGCCCTGGATGGGAGCATCCGTTTAGCTCATTAACTGATGAGTTAGCCTCTAATGCAGGAATCAATTATCCCTTTTCTCAATGGATGCATGGGATGTTTGGGAAATGGGGTCATAATATTAGCTATTATGATCTTGGGAGTTTGTGGTCTTCCTCTTCTAAGTAGTGTAATTACTAGGATAGTCAACAATATGGTAGCAACTAATGCAATGCTGGTACAGGTGAACCCCAGGGAGGGTTCCAATAGAAAAGAGGCCTATGCTCAGTTAGATCACCCAGCATCAGAGGAGGATTATGATACTGCTGAGATGGTAGAAAACCCTGTTTAGGGCTATTTAAGGGGGATGAAGGCTCTGTAGTTAATTATCAGCCTTATGACTAGCATTTAGTTAGTATGAAGACTAGCCTCCCTCATGGTCTAGCTGTGGGAGAGTACCCTTATTGTCTCATTTAAAAATGTAAACTTAAAGTTGGGATATTGTTATGCAAATCAGGCTTCTACAGTGGTCTCTATAGATTTATGGGTGATTAGTGTGATTAAAGTCTGCAATTTTAAATGACATACAAAATGGCACAACTTTTCATCTTATTATTTATTAGTCTTTATCTGTGTTTAATTCTCAAGTAACAGTTTCGACACACACCACTTTGTCTGTACTGAACTCTTACTTCCCTATTCCACAGAAAACTCCCTGTACTAGTGTGATGAAATTGTCAAGTTTTATAAATAATGCTTTTCAAGCAAAAATGTTAAAGGGGTTGTCTCACTACAAGGATTGCTTTTTAGGTTAAAGATCTTGCAAAAACAAGTCACTTTGCCATATATGTTCATTAACAGTGTCCTACCTATTCCTAGATATCCCCTCTTGTATAGGCTGCATCAGTTCCTCAGGTCGCTATAGCTACAGACCTGTTATATCTCTCATGATAGGCTGCCAGCACTGGTTGCTATAGCTACAGACCTTTCTTCTACTGCAGCCTAGTAGCCAGTAAATACACTCCTGAATTCAAAGTGAAACCAAGAAAACAGGACTGAGGTAAGATGAAACAATGAAGCGAGACAACCCCTTTAAGCAAGTCTAGAACTACAAGAACTGACAGCTTTTTAGATAAAAGATTATAGTTGACCATACTCATGGTCATCGCAGTGAGGTTTTATATTTGACGATAGAAAACGATGATTTTAATATGTATTAGGGTTTATGGTAACCGACGGACTGACCAATTATAATGTAATCAGTAATAAGAGAGGTTTATCATGATAATTAAGAGGAGTTGATTAAATATTGTTTATCCAATTATAATGTATTGCTTTATTTGAATATAATACGCCTTAAACCAAAGGTTATAAAGACTTATGCACTGTACCCATAAAGGTGAGACTTGCTTTTGATATTATACTTAGATATCAGTTTAAGTTCTTAGCACATATGCATTTGTGCACACCTTTACCTGATTTGGATACTGCATAAGGTGGTTCAGAGGTCCCTGGAAGTCCACATATTAGTAGTAAGGGATTACTGTTTAATCTTTCATTACATGGTTTAGTAAATTGCAAAAGCAGGGTGGATTAGAAAGCTAAGTAATTGGGTGAAATATGATCTGGATCTTGGTATTTATTTTCGGGGAACTACAGAGGACCTATAGAATTTTGGAACCTATAACAGGTTTGTAGGAAACAACAGTTTTCAGTTGAGATATGATAGTGAAATGTATATTGTGTTTAATGTATCAACAGCATTTTGGTTTTATAAAGAAGAGTTAATCTTACAATATTCTTCAGCTATGGTATCAATATCATGAAAGCCTTGAGTGTCAGCTGAGCATATAATTGGGATAAATGCCTTAGCTTTTTTTTTTTGCTTTATCTAGCACTATGTATTCACCTCTGAAGAAAAGCCTTATAGGCCATCTAAAGAACTCCAACTGTAACTAGAGATTTACCATTAACAAACAAAACACTCATTGGAGCACATTTTTCATTGCTATTTAAAAGTTGGACAGTGGCAAAGTGACCACGATGGCGCATGCTGTTTTGATAATTTTGGCACATATTTAGACTTATAGATGTATATCTGTTAAAGACCAATTATCAGTTGGCTTACTTTGTACCAAAATTGTACACCATTATTTTGACACAATCATGGCACATAATGTCACAAATGAGGAGCAAAAGTATGTATAAAAAAAAAATATTGGCACATTTTATCACCCATTTGCTTCACCATTAATGTGCACCATTAAAGGACCACTTTTTTTACCCCTTTAGTTCAGTACAAATTACTTTGAGGTGCACAGTAGTGCCTGTAACTTTGCTTACCGGCAGCTAAATACAGGATTTCTGGCTGATACAACAATCTCCGTTAGGTCACATGACCTGTACTCTGATTAGCTGATTAGCTCTGATGTTGACAGGAACTCTGTCTCTCTATGCATTCCTATTAAAAAAGACTTTTCACCTCTCATAGGAATGTATAGAGAGTTTCACTTCTGAATCACACAACGGTGCTGTGTGTTTCAGCAACTCAGACTGCAGGCCACATGACTTAGTGGCAGCAGTGTAAAATCCTGTATGCAGCTGCAGGTAAGCAAAATTACTACTGTGTGTCTAGAAGAAATTGAGGGAAAAAAAGCTGGAGTGATCATTTGAGTTTTGTATAAGTTGTAAATCTTCAGATGATTTCAGTAGTGACTAATTAAGTTTTCATATTTATTGCACCAATGGTATATATGGAAAGCAGAAAAAGAGACAAAATACAGCGGCCCCTAGCACAATAAAAGTCACTTATTAAAATGTACCTTATCTTGCAGTGGAGTCATAACCTAAAAGTATTCTGATAACTAGTATATACAGTTCAAATCAGAAGATTACATATACTATATGAAAAGACACACCAAAATTATTTGCAAAATGCCAGAATAATGAGAGAGGAATTTTTTCAGGCATTTTTTTACTTTCTGCAAAGTCAAAAGTTTCCATACATTTCATTAGTAATTGGTAGCATTGCCCTTAAAATGTATGACTTGGGTCAAACGTTTTGGATATCCTTCCACAAGCTTCTCACAATAGTTGGTAGGAATGTTAGCCCATTCCTCCTGACAGAACTGGTGTAACTTAGCCAGGTTTGTAGGTCGCCTTTCTCGCACCTGTCTTTCCAGTTCTGCCCTTAAATTTTCAATAGGATTGAGATCAGGGCTTTGTGATGGCCACTCCAAAACATTGACTTGGTTACCAAGTTAAGCCACTTTGTAACCAGTTTTGCAGTATGCTTCAGGTCATTGTCCATTTTGAAGACCCATTTCCGCCTAAGTTTTAACTTCCTGGCTGGTGTCTTGAAATGTTGCTTCAGTATTGCCACATAATCTTCCTTCCTCATGATGCCATCTATTTTGTGAAGTTCACCAGTCCTTCCTGCAGCAAAATAATCCCACAACATGATGCTGCCATCCTTGTGTTTCACAGTTTGGATGGTGTTTTTTAGGCTTCCAAGCTTCTCCTTTTTCCAACAAACATAGTGATGGTCATTATGGCAAAAGAGTTCAATTTTAGTTTCGTCAGACCACAGGACATGTCTACAAAATGTAGGTCTTTGTTCCTGTGTGCATTTGCAAACATTAATCTGGCTTTTATATGTTTCTTTTGGAGTAATGGCTTCTTCCTGGTAGAGTGGTATTTTTGGGGTGCTGGAACTGTCTTGGTGTGTGATTTATGTTGGATTTGCCACCTGAGTGAGAGG
This sequence comes from Phyllomedusa bahiana, assembly GCA_025379985.1. NCBI lineage: Eukaryota > Metazoa > Chordata > Amphibia > Anura > Hylidae > Phyllomedusa > Phyllomedusa bahiana. The sequence goes on from JAODAL010023653.1 coordinate 25,528, forward strand.
TGAGTGCAAAGGGGAAATAAATCAACTGCATTACAGTGGCCCCTAGTCACGTGCTGGTGAGTGTGTACTTGACACCCCATGTTGATACAGTATTTGTTTCACTGTGGATAATGACACAATCTTACCAGCTTCCAGCAGTATCTTCACAAGGTCTTTTGCTTTTGTTCTTGGATTGATTTGCACATGTCAGACCAAAGCACGTTCATCTCTGAGACACAGAACTCGTCTTCATCCTGAGCGGTATGATGGCTGGACATTCCCATCTTGTTTGTACTTGAGTTTAATTGTTTGTGCAGATCAACGAGGCACGTTCAGGTATCTGGAAATTACACCCAAGGATGATCCAGACTTGTTCAAGTCCACAATTCATTTCCTGATATCTTGGCTGATTTCTTTAGACTGTCCCATGATGTTCCACACAGAAGCAGTGTGTTTCTGGTGTGCAATAAAATACATCTACAATTGTGTTTCTATTTAATGCAGATGTTGTCAATAAACCTAAGACATGACATCATCATATGGGCTGTCCAAAATTGTTTAAAGACATAGTAGTCCTAGCATGTGTAAACTTTTGATTTTGCAAAAAAGTAATAAAAATGCCTGAAAAAATTTTCTCTCATTATTCTGGCATTTTACAAATATAAATTTTGGTAATCCTAATTGACATAAAACGGTAAAGGTTTATTCTGATTTCATGTCAGACAGTAAGAAAAATGTGCATATATGTCTTTTTATGTAGTGTATGTAAACTTCTGGTTTCAACTGTATGTTGCTATATGCTAACCTTGGAGGTTGTACTGACTGGGTCTGATTAGGACCTTACTCATGTGGGTCATGGTAAGATGGGTTACAATGGAGAAGGCAAAAATGTAATAACAATGGAGTTGTATTGGTGTTAGTGGTGTATGAGATAGTCACAATGGAGGAGGAAAGGCCGCAGCCATCAGTAGTGTATGGTGCAATGTCCTTCCACAAGAATTTTGAACAACATGCTTAGAGGTGAGAGGAAATGAGTTCTAACACCAAGTTGACTGCAAAACTGAAGACAGGAGGTGGGAACAAAAGAGAAAAGTGCGTATAAGAGTGAAAAGCACCTATTTAAAGCATATTGGCAGCATATAAAATTCCAATAGATCATATAGGTGATTAATAAGGGAGAAGACTATGCACTATTTACAAAAAGTTAGGGATATTTTGGTTGAAATTCCAGGATAAACATAAAATTTCTTGATTTTTTAAAATGAATTTAATGAGACAATCTCTTAGCTTTAGAATGCACATGGCCAACTGTTCAATGTTTCAGTATTTTTGCACAATTTGTTGATTTCTAACAGGGAGATTAATGAGAAAATTCCAACAGGTGTTCGATCCCCTGAATCGCCTAATACATTTAGGGGATCAATTTGAATTGGGATTTAAACAGTCCTCCTCAATATGCTGTTCACATTTTGAGATAATGAGATCAAGACAAAACCTTACAGTTGATAAACAATATCTCTCCATTGTGAGGCTTCAAGCAGGATGCCCTCAGACTGAAGTGGCCACTGAGCTTAGAGTGTGATCAGCAGGTGGTATAAGATATACAGACAGACTGAATAGTGTCAGGATCCAGTCCTGTTTTTATGTTTAACCTGTTTTGTTGGCATTTCTGCCTCTTTGCAAGATGGCCACTGAAGCTGCATTGGCCATCTTACCTGCTCTCTGAGGCTATATTAAGGTGTGCACCTATGTTCCTCCATGCCTGAGTATTCAGTTAGAATCTAGTTCCTGTCTTCCTCAAGCTTCCTGGCTCTCCTGTTGAAGATCCCTGTGGTCCTCGTATTCCAGAGTCCGGCTTATTGATTTCCTGCAAGCTATCTGCTGCAACCAGACATTCCTGCTATTTGACCTCTTGTTCATACTTATTGCTGCACACGGGATCATCCTACTGATGTAGTCCCCTCAGCAGAATTCCTCTAGTGCTACACAACCTGCCTGCTGCCCGTCAACGATGCTGCTGTTCTCCTCTCCTGGACCTGCTCCTGCCGTGTGCTAATTCTCAACCGGTCAGCAAGTGAACGGCTACCAAACACTTCCAGGTCTGCTGGACCACATATGGCCCTCTGCTCACCGGCCGAATGCCATCCAGCGCTGCTGCAACAAACGTGAATCTGCTTTTACTTCTTCTGACGTTTTTCTGCTGTGCAACTCTCCCCCCCCACCAGCTACTGTTCTCCATAAGGTATCCACGCGAAACGTAACAGGATACAGAGGCCACACAAAATGTAGGCCGCTGGGTCCGGGGATTTGGAAGTTTGTATTAAGAGACTTAAGCAAATCACGTCTTCTTTGCATACGGAGGTGCAGTCGCTAAAGACTAAGGTGATTTCTCTGGACACACAAGCAAATCAAAATGCGCATGAACTTGGTACAGTAATCCAGGAGTTGCGCACTTGGACAACCTCCGCTGAGGCTCAGATACCAGCTTCTCATCCTGTAGCACTGGGTCCCCCGAAATTGCCACCATTCAGGTTCAGTGGGGATCGCAACAGGTACCGTGGCTTTGTAAACCATTGTCAGTTATACTTTGATGCACATGCCAGCCAATTCCCGAATGATCGCGCCAAAGTACTTTGCATCATCATGCTTTTGACACACAAGGTTCTAGCATGGGCAAATCCACTAATTGAGACCTGTGACCCTTGTTTAAAGAGTCTGACTCAGTTCCTTGCCGGCATGAGCCTGATGTTCGATAACCCAAATCGTCGTACCACCGCAGAGAACAACTTACTGGCGCTCCGGAAGGGCCGACGTTCTGTTACGGAGTACGCCATGGAATTTAAGAGAAGGGCCTTAGATACGACCTGGAATTCTGAGGCGCAACTGCCACTGTTCATGAGGGGATTATCCAGCACCATCAAGGATGAATTGACCCGTGCTGAGGCTCCCTCTAAGATCGAAGAGTAGGTACATCATTGCATATGGAGAGATACCCATTTATCCGAACGGAGACAGGAGAGATGGGCAGCAATGAATTGAAGGGAGAGTCCACCAGCTTTCCCGCCTGCATTCCCCAAGGAACCGTCTAATAAACCCCCACCGGAGTCCGAGCCAATGTAATTAGATGTGGTGCAGAGATCAGAGAGTAATGCTTGCAGAGAGCGCAGGCTGTGTGAGGGTCTATGTCTATGTCTATGTCTATGTGAGGGTCTATTGTGGGGAATCTGGTCACTTCCTCATAAATTGCCCCAATCGGCCTCGCAGAATGGCCGCAGCCTTGGCTGAGGGTGAGTTGTCCGACTCAGAATCAGAGGTCTCAGAAGCGTCACAGCCATTGAATGCAGTTATTCAGACCCTGTCTTCGGTGGCTTCACACCTTGAGAAGAAGAAGAAGGAGACCCATTGCTTCCTGCCTATTCAGATTTGGACCAGCACGCGTTGGGTTCCCACCTCAGCTATGGTGGATTCGGGTGCCAGCAGCAACTTCATGGATCTTGCCTTTGCTAAAGAACATGGTATCGCAACCCATCTTAAAGCCTCACCCGTGTTTATGGAGACCGTGGATGGTTCCCCTCTGGTTTTGGGGCCGATAGATCAGGAAACTAGACTCCTAAAAGTCTCCATGCCGCCTGATTATCATGAAAGACTATCTTTCATGCTCATCTCCTCTCCTCATTTCCCAATAATCTTAGGCCTCCCATGGTTGAAGAAGCAGAACCCAGTTATCAATTGGAAAACTAGAGAGATACGCTTCCCGGCGAAGAATAAGTCAGTCATTTGCCCAGTCGAATCTGTTCTTGACGGTGTCTCTAACAACCTTCCATCAGTCTATCATGACTTCTGGGACGTGTGCGACAAGAAGAATGCGGCTAAGCTCCCGCCACACCGGCTGTATGACTGTCCGATTGAGCTTCTTCCTGGTGCAGCAATACCGTTTGACCACATCTATCCCTTAGCTGGACGAGAGCTAAAGGCCCTCAAGGAATACATCGAGGGGAACCTGGCAAGGGGTTTATTCGTCCTTCTTGGTCTCCGGCAGGTGCTCCAATTGTCTTTGTGACAAAGAAGGATGGCTCCCTTAGGCCCTGCATCGATTATTGGAAACTCAATAAAGTTACTGTCAGGAACCGCTATCCACTTCCTCTGATCCCCGAGCTTCTGGAACGAGTTTGCCATGCCAAAGTTTTCTCCAAATTAGATCTTCGAGGAACATACAACTTAGTGCGGATTAGACCCAGATACGAGTGGAAGACTGCCTTTCGGTGTCGGTATGGACGCTTCGAATACCTTGTCATGCCATTTGGGCTATCCAATGCCCCAGCTACTTTCCAACACTTGACTAATGACATCTTCCGAAATCTCTTGGACCAATTAATGGTAGTTTATCTGGATGAAATCCTTATTTTCTCCAATTCTCTACAAGAGAATGAGAAGCATGTGAAGACTGTCCTGGACCGCCTAAGAGTAAACCACCTTTAAATTAAACTCGAAAAATGTGAGTTCCATAAGACAGAGATCCAGTTTTTGGGCTATGTATTATCACCACAAGGGTTGCATATGGATACCAGCAAGATCCAGGCAATTATTGATTGGCCGGTCCCGAAGAATATCCGGGAAGTACAACGGTTCGTAGGCTTTGCCAACTTTTACCGGCGCTTCATCAAGAACTTTTCAGAAATCGTCAGTCCTATCACCCAACTTACTAAGAAGGGGACAATGTTCCATTGGACATCTCAGGCCCAGGAGGCATTCATCCACCTTAAATCAAAATTCACGTCCGCCCCAGTGTTGATACATCCCGATCCAGAGTTGGTATTCATAATAAAGGTGGACGCCTCAGATGGTGCCGTGGGGGCTGTTCTATCCCAGAGAACGGGAGAAAAGGGTCTTTTGCAACCTTGTGCATACTTCTCTCGAAAATTATCATCTGCTGAAAGGAATTTCGATGTCGGAAACAAGGAACTGTTGGCGATCATCTCTGCATTCAAGGAATGGAGGCATCACTTGCAGGGGGCGTCACAGCAAATTGTTGTACTCACTGATCACCGTAATCTGGAGTTTGTCCGGTCAGCAAGATGTCTTTCTCCCGGACAAGTTCGCTGGAGCCTATTCCTGAACCAATTCAATTTTATCATTTTCTACCGACCAGGCTCCCATAACGGCAAGGCTGACGCCCTTTCCCAGATGTTCTCTACTGAACTAGATCCTGCTCCACCATCTAAGACTATAGTACCAGATGCCAGTGCGGTAGGAGTGATACAGAATCAAGATCTAATTAATGTCTTTAAGGAAGCTTATGTCGCTGATCCTCTTTTGTCCCAGCCGGCTGATAACATACACCTAACTTTTAAGAGCGGAGTGTGGTTCCAAGGCCAATGCCTCTACATGCCTAAGACTGCTAGATTAAGAGTGCTAAAACTGATGCATGACTCCAGGGTGGCAGGTCATAAAGGAGTACAGAAGACTCAGGAGTTTCTCTCATGATTCTTCTGGCGGCCCGGTTACCAGAGAGATGTGAGGAACTATGTCCGTTCCTGTGACGTCTGCTCTGACTGGGTTGCTACAACCTCTGTCAGTGCCTTCTCGCCCATGGGGATCCATATCTATGGACTTTATTGTCGAACTGCCTACCTCTAAGGGTATGAACACCATTCTAGTTGTGGTCGATCGTTTAACTAAGGCTGCCCACTTTATACCCTACCCCAGACTACCATCTGCTAAGGACAGTAGAATTAATTGTCCAAAATGTATTTCGGCTACACGGAGTTCCCGACGAAGTCATTTCAGACCGAGGAGCTCAATTCTGGCAAGGATTTTGTGCGGCACTGGACATTAAGGTCTGGATGTCTTCCGCTTATCATCCACAGTCAAACGGCCAGACCGAGTGGACGAATCAGACCTTAGAGCAGTACCTGCGTTGCTACATCAGTCATTTGCAGGATGATTGGCTGGATCTCCTTCCTCTGGCAGAGTTCTCTTACAATAATTCCCAGAGTGCTTCCACAAAGATGTCACCTTTCTATGCCAATCTGGGGTTCCATCCCAAAATTTTTCCAAGACTCCCAATTGATGTCACCATACCGGCAGTGGCAGAACATGTGGCAGCCCTTCAGCAAAAGTTGAAAGTGCTGAAGGAAACCTTGACCGCAACCCAGGAGAGATATAAGAGATCAGCGGACCAGTCTCGTAGACCAGCACCCATGTTCAAAGTTGGGGAATCTGTCTGGCTCTCCACTAAAAATTTAAGATTGAGAGTACACTCTCAGAAGCTTGGGCAGAAATTTGTAGGTCCATTCAAGATAAGTGCCATTATCAGTGGCAGTTAGGCTGAAACTCCCCAACATCATGAAGATCCATCCAGTGTTCCATGTTTCCCTTTTAAAGGCTGCTGTCCCTAATCCATTCCCAGAACGCTCTGCTCAACCACCCGACCCGGTTTTGATTGATGGTGAAGAACAATTTGTGGTGGAGGAAATTCTTGATTCCAGGATCCATAGGAACCAGCTACAATATTTAGTCAAGTGGAAAGGATATCTGGCTGAAGAAAATTCTTGGGAACCTGTGGACAATATTAATGCTCCCCGGTTGGTATCCATGTTCCACCGAAGATCTCATGGAAAGCCTGCCCATAGGGTGTCCGGAGGCCACTCCTGAGGTGGGGGTAGTGTCAGGGTCCAGTCCTATTTTTATGTTTAACCTGTTTTGTGGGCATTTCTGCCTCTTTGCAAGATGGCCACTGTAGCTTCAGTGGCCATCTTACCTGCTCTCTGAGGCTATATTAAGGTGTGTACCTGTGTTCCTCCCTGCCTGCGTATTCAGTTAGAACCTAGTTCCTGTCTTCCTCAAGCTTCCTGGCTCTACTGTTGAAGATCCCTGTGGTCCTCGTATTCCAGAGTCCGGCTTATTGATTTCCTGCAAGCTATCTTGCTACTAAACACTTCCAGGTCTGCTGGACCACATACGGCCCTCTGCTCACCGGCCGAACGCCATCCAGTTCTGCTGCAACAAACGTGAGTCTGCTTTTACTTCTTGTGACAGTTTGCTGCTGTGCACCCCCACCAGCTACTGGTCTCCATAACGTATCCACGCGAAGTGTAACAAATAGTCACAGAAAGGCAAAGTGGACGTCTCCATCAAACACTGATGATTGCTTTATTGTAAACAATTCCCTGTGGAAGTGGATGATGAATGCCACACAACTCCAGGCACTTTTAACGTAGGTGAGAGGCAACCAAGAGTCACGTCAGACCATTTATAACTGTTTACATTAACGTCATCTGCATGCTAGATGTCAAACGAATGGTACCTGACCTGGCTGATACATAGCGCTCTCCTTGCCATATCTAGCATTGTTGGCGGCCATCATTTCTGCTCAGAATGAATTGACTTTCATCACTGAACAGCACTGAGGACCACTGGTCCCTCATCCTGCTTAGATGCTCCAGACGATGATGCCTGGTGGTGTAGTCAGGTCATCTATCATACAGACCACACAGATGTAAATGGTTACGAATCATCTGAATTGACACTTGGTTGCCTCTCACATCCCTTAAACATGCATGGAGTTGTGTGGCATTCAGCATCTGGTTCCGCAGGGCATTGTTAACAATGAAGCAGTCATCAGTGTGTGATGGAGCCAAAGGAAGTCCACTTCTTTGTCTTTCTGTGACTCTTTCAGTCTCTCTGTATCTTTGTTGCAACCTGCTTATGACACTTTGTGACACTCTAAGCTCAGTGACCACTTCCGTCTGAGAGTATCCTACTTGAAGCTTTGCAATGGCGAGATACTGTTGATCAATTGTAAGGTGTTGTCTTGGTCCCATGATGTCAAAATGTGAACAGCATGATGAGGAGGACTATTTAAATCCTGATTCAAATTGATTCCCTAAATGTATTGGACAATTCAGGAATTAAACACCTGTTGTGAATTTTGCCATTAAAGAGAACCTGTCACATAGGTGATGCCCCCTTTGCATAGGACAGAACAAGCTAGTGTCAGACATGCTGTTTCCAGCGCTGTGTCCTTTATTCTGTAAGATGCTGTAGTTTTTGAGTATTTAGTGCTCAAATCTGCAGTTTTCAGCCAGAAAAGAGTCATGAAAAGAGTAATTTGAGGCTAGCCCCGCCCACCTCAACTGATAAACCTATTATTTTGAATAGATAAAAATATGAGAATAACTGACAGGTCGGCGGGGCTAGCCTTTGATGGGCGGGACTAACGCCTGCTCATGAATATGATGTGAGCATTAAATGCTCTAAAACTGCTGCATCTTACAGAATAAGGGACAAAGCGCTGGAAATAGCAGGTCTGACACTAGCTTGTGCTGTCCCAGCAAGGGGGGCATAAACTAGTTGACAGGTTCTCTTTAAACTCCTTATTTTAGAGGTCAGCAAGTAGTTCAAAAAGTACTGAAACATTGAACAGTTGGAAATGTGCATCTAAAGTTAAGAGATAGTCTGAATTAGTAATTAGTAATACAAGAAATATTCCTAACTTTGTTTTGAGTAGTGTATATCTGCTGATATTAACACTAACTCCTTTAGATTCCTAAAAGCAGTTATTGGACGTGGAGGAAATATTCAAGACCAGAAAATAAGTCTTGTAAGAGACAGGAGTCTGCTTTAACTCCTTTTGTTAAGCAATCAGCTGTCCTTTCTCGGACATTGAGTTCAAACCTCTACCATTATAGGTATCAATTTAATGTCAGAATCTACAGTATAACCTAAAGTAGTGTCCCCATGACTGTACTTTCACATTACAAGTCAGCTCATAGCTAGCCACAAGTCGAGTGTGTCCCAGAATGAGGAGGCTGACCTGTAATGTGCAGTCATGGGAACTCCTCTTGAACTGGTTCCATAAAAAATTAAGAACAATCATGGCCAGAAAAGATGGGACACCCGTTTCTGAGCAATTAGCTAAAGTGCTGGACAAGTCATATTCTTGCTGCGAAGAAAGGTAATTTGCTTGACATTCGACAGGTAGCTCATGCACAAGCTGTGCGCTCTGGATTATATACATGTGGTGATCTGTATCCTTGTTTTCCTTTTCTTGTAGAGTTTATAACTAACAATAGAGAAGTTTGAATTTAAAGGGGTTTGCCATGATCTAATGTTGACGTGGGAGCCTCCAAAATGGGTATTTGTTATGTATGAGGCCTTGTTTTATTCGAGACAAGTTGTACCTTCTGGGGGAATAGTTTAAGTTCACTTATAAATAATTGCAGTAATTTTTTTTAAATTTTTTTAAATTTTTTTTGTTTCTTTTATTTTTTTTACACCATTCACATTTCACACTTAATAACTTGTTAGATTAATTCTAAAGGTTATTACGATCGTGTGGATACCAAATAACCAAATATGTGTAGGTTTTTTTGTGTGTGTAATTTATGCACAATTATTTTTTATGAAATATTTATTTTTATTTTATTATTTATTTATTTTTTTTTAACACTTTTCATGTTGTTTTTTTTTTTTACTTTTCTTTGACATCCCATGAAGGGAGAACTGTTTTACATTTTTTTTTATATTTTTCTTTTACACTTAGTAATGTATTAGCATATTCATATATGCTAATACATTATAATCTGTGTCAGTCTGACACAGGCAGTGATTAGGACACCACACAGTGTGTCCTGGTCACTGGCTTGTTACACAGACAGCGCTGGGGCCACTCTAGGTCCCCAGGGCTGACTGGGCTGCCGTTCCCCGAGCTCTGTCGGGTCGACGGGTGTTCCGATCATCCGACAAAGCAGGGAAACACTTTGATTGCGCTGCGGTAAAGCACCGCCGCACTCAAAGGGTTCAATCACCGGGTTGCGGAGGTTTCCTCCGCCCCCCCGGTGCTTGCAGGTCATGCTCTGGGATCAGGGCTGTGTAGTACAGCCTCGATCCCAGCACGGTGGGCGCCGCAAACTCCGATGTCTGCAGCGACGTCTAAAGACGTCGCTGCAGACGAACGACCCGCACCAGCTGACGCCAAAAGACGGTGCGCGGTCGTTAAGGAATTAAGCGTTTTGGGCGACATGGACTGTATGTATGGGGCTACACCAGTAGTCTGGTGTCCTTTCAGCCCCAAAACTTGCACAGCCCTGTTCTCTAGATGTATGAGCAGGCGCACTCCAAAAGTGGGCACTTTTTGCTGCGCCCCTGGGCACTTTGTAATGCACCCAACATGTGGGAGTTTTCTGGGGGGTGTTGCACCACAACCGTATGATTTTACACATTTATAACTGGAAGATGGCAAAACTAGGCAAATTACTGCTGTAAAAACCAGACCATGTTAAAAGTGGTTTACCTGAGCTTTATTTGTCATAGGTCCATACATTCTGGCACATTCTATACTGCTTTAAAGCTACGTAGAACTGGCCTCTTTGCGTCTAGATCATGTATGTCGCCCTTAGTCTATACATGAGGGTGCTAGAGAGAAAGTTGCATGGGATAAAGAAGTGGTAGAGGAAAGTATTTCAGTAGAAATGGATAGATTAACATTAACATGTACAAAGTCATGAAAAGAAAAAAAACAAGAGGGTATATGTAAATAGACAGGCAATAGACCGCACATTATGCAGAACCACAATAAAAAGAACTTACAAATGTTTTGGCCGAATACTACATGAGGCTTTTAGCCATCAACACTGACATCAGTTTAAAATTTCCACATGTATTCTGCATGGATTGCGATCTGAGAATGAACATGTTCAAAGTTTTTTTGTTTTACCACTTATCGGTTTTAAAAAATGACTGTTGAAACCATTTTGGGTGAACCACAGCGAGTATCTTCTATTGAGGAAAATGGGGATGGTTTTCTTTCAGTTTCAGATAAGTTTTACAAGTCAAAATCTGTGTGGAATCTGACTTGTGATACTTGCCATGTGAACAGAATCTAGTATGTTCACATGACTCATTTGGTGAGGACTCATTTAACTGTATGTAACCATGACTCATTTGAAATAGAATTTAATGTGGATTCAGTGATAAATCCATATGACATTCCAAGTTCAATTCTGATTATAATCCAAATCCTGTTAATTTAAGTAGCGGTTCTTTATGAATGAATGTTCTACTGTGGTAACAGTGCTTGATCGAATTGAGGGGTAACATGAGCATATCTTATGACTTTCAAGGAACACCATTGACTGTTATGGTACATTCACACAATGGCTTTGGATGCTGAAAATGTCAGTGCCGAATCAATGTCAAATCATGGTGGGAAAATCCGTGCCTGTTAAAGGGGTTGTCTCACTACAGTGATACATCTTACCTCAGTCCTGTTTTTTTAGTTTCACTTTGAATTCAGGGGCGTGTTTACTGGCTCCTACTGGGCTGCAGTAGAAGCCAGGTCTGTAGCTATAGCGACCAGTGCTGGCAGCCTATCAGGAGAGATCAAACAGGTCTGTAGCTATAGCGACCAGTGCTGGCAGCCTATCAGGAGAGATCAAACAGGTCTATAGCTATAGCAACCTGAGGAGCTGATGCAGCCCATACAAGAGGGGATATCTAGGAATAGGTAGGATACTGCTAATGGATATATATTGCAAAGTGACTTGTTTTCACAAGATTTTTAACATAAAAAGCAGAAATCCTTGTAGTGAGACAACCCCTTTAAGTATGAAACCTGCAAAATAGTAATTTGCTAAATTATGGGCCCTTTGGAAAACCACTCTGTTTCTGCTATGAAGTGGATGAACAAGTACACCTTGCCTTAACCGCTAATTTATATACATAACAAAGAAGTTGGGACTCTGGATCAGTATTTAGGCCTCATGTCCTTAAATGTAGCACATGGATGGGGTATTTCATACAGTGAGAAACCCATACTGAAGTCCCTCATTACCTCTATGTATCTTGTGTTCCGCACATTGCAAACAATAGGCTGTAATTTTATAGTGGCAACAGGGGAAGAAATAAACCTTTCAAAAGGTTCAGCTCGGTCCTCTGAGTAAGTTTAAGGCACTTTCAGGCTGTTTCAGTCCTTCGTGTGGCAGGATTTCTGTAGATTGTGAGTTTAAGATATTTTATTGTTATCTGTCATTCCATTGAGTGTAATGGGAAAAAAGATAAAAATATATTTTTTTTAACAAACTGCTGTTAGTGCTCAACTTCCAGTTTCAGTTTAAATGCCATGATCGATGTGTCACATCAAAGGTATTCACATTGTCTAGAATTTGTTGTCTTTAACCCTATCTGCCTGACGGAGATAGAAGATGCTTTGTAGAATTTTTGTAAGAGATATCTGCTTTTTTCAAGAAACAATGTCACTTTTGTCTATGGGCTATGTCACTCAAGGAAACGGGGCTCAGCTGTAATAGCAGACAATACCTCTAATGGTGAACTATGATAAAGGGAAAATGCCTACAGAGAAGTCTTTCTTTTATTCTCTCTAAGGTATCCCTTAAATTGTAGACACGTGGAGAATCCATTTTGCGCAGTGTACTAATGAGTGAAACTTTTATATCAAACAACAAACAACATATCCTTTTCAGATATTGGGGAAAGGACCAAGCCCCCCAAGATAGAAGTGCCCGGCATAAACAATTACAGTACTCAAACTACCAAAGAGAACATTACACCTTTAGGCAAAAGATACTAAAACGTAACTTTTAATGACATATAGTAAAAAAAGACCATAATGAACCCTACACACTAACTACCTACAAAAAATGTGGGGAACCCGCCCCCAAAAAGGGTGACCCCGCACAAGAACTTTAAGCTACCTAACCCTAGACAGCTCTACCAATAGAAAGACATTTATATGAAAAAATGTCTTAATACAACATCAAAAAATTATAAAACAGCATGATAGTACAAAGATAATAATGTAAAGACCACCACAAAACAGATACAAGGTCACTGAAGGTTAACATCAAAGAAATGTATATTATAAAAACCACATGCAAAGGTTTTATATACAAACACTGCATAACTTAGTTCCACTCAAATCTGTTCCGACGCGTTTCCCCCAGCAATTACCTGGGTTCATCAGGGAACACAAACAATGATGATAAAAGCCAAAAGTCTAACAAAGAGATGCATGAGGGACCTCCAAATATGATGGCGATAACGTGAGATGGTGCTGCTGCCAAAAGGAACTGGATAATAGGTGGGCAGAGGTTTCATAATAGACATTTCTTTGATGTAAACCTTCAGTGACCTTGTATCTGTTTTGTGGCGTCTTTACATTATTATCTTTGTACTATCACGCTGTTTTATAATTTTTTTATGTTGTGTTAAGAAATTTTTTCATATAGATGTCTTTCTATTGGTAGGGCTGTCTAGGGTTGGGTAGCTTTCGGTTCCTGTGTGGGGTCGCCCTTTTTGGGGCTAGGTCCCCACCTTTTTTGTAGGTAGTTAGTGTGTAGGGTTCATTAGGGTCTTTTTAGGACCTTTTTACTATATATCATTAAAAGTTCAGTTTAAGTATCTTTTGTCTAAAGGTAGTTTGAAAACTTTTATATCACTTGCATATTTAGGACAGATTTTTGTTACTTGTTGGAACTATAATGAACTTTAATATCAATGCCTCCAAATATTGCTTGCAGTAGCACACCTTGTTATTACATAGACTTCCAGGTCTTCAATGATGCACAAGTTACTGGTTTCAAAGTAAATGAAACTCCTGATCTATATGGAAAAAAACAACAGTATCTACATGGAGGTTAGAGATGCATGATTAAAGGTATGTTCACACGACAAATAAAATTTCCTCACCAGATTCTGTTGTTGAGAAACGCGTTCTCTATGAGAACTATGGATTATCGTAATGATTGGGGCATATTTTGCTCGTATTAGAGTGCAGTACACCGTGAAATACGTGGCGAAATCCGCCCCAAAATAAGCCTTAAGGTGAACATAGCCTTAAGGTGATACCCATGATACGTCTGCATCTGTAATAAAGGACTGATATGGCTGCGGAAACTTTTGGTGGTTGGGAGTTTTATACTTAGGTTTTGAATTTTGGATGAACACCAAAATACAATATATGCTGTCAGTGGATTAACCACATGTCACAGGCTTGAGAAGACGGATAAAGTTTTGTTGTCTCTCTGAACCTCCTGACCTCCATTTCTGATACCTTTCGTCACCACTTAGTCAGGCTCTCCCCTGTGCACTGACATGAGGGGTGGATGACATGAATCAGTTTTACTGTCTCCCGCTGTTATTTTTCAGAACTGCCTCAGGAATTCCAAAGACAAACACAAACAGCTGTTCCTTCCTCCATCTGAATTACAAGGTATTAAATAATTGAGCAGTTATCAGGTTTTTGATACTCAGCATCTTGTTACCTGTGATTCACAGATTCCTTTCTTAGTTCTTCTGAAAGTCATTAACCCTTGTGAGATGTGAGGGTACTTTGAAGTTTTGCACCACTCAGCTCTACTCCAAGCCTTAAAGTGCTCTTGATTGTTTGCGAGCGCACGCTGGGAGCCCATCTTTCAGTTCTTTCTTAACAAACGGCAACTCAGGTTGTAAAGACAATCCACGTAGGAAAAATCTCTGCAAATAAAAAACTTTTCGGGAGGCAACTATCATGAGCGAGGACGGCGAGAGAGCAGAATTTGAGCTTCCTGCTGTCACATCTCTGCTTCACTCTCATCGCACACCCTCACAACTCGCTCCTGCGCACAGTTTGGAAGATAACTGCGAAGCATCTCTACAGGGAGCGAATACCACAACAATCTGTTTTCTAAATTTTTTCATCCCATTTGTCAGATATTCCCTGTGTATGATGAATGAGTGTTTCCACAGAACGGTTATTAGATAGATATAGCTGGAAGGAGGGGGGTGTATAATACACATACAAACTAAATAAACAGGATGATTTCTCTGCTAATTATGAGGAAGCCCCCGGCTGCTTGCTATCTTCTGCGTGCACGCATACATACCTGGTGCCATGACACAGAAGGTGTTTGCGTCCAGCTGAGATAAATATAACCAAGAGAAACAACTTTAATGGGCAGATGATCAGGCCCAGGGTAAAACTGAGGATGTCTGAAACATGTCGCAGAATACAAATTAGTTTTTCTAACAAAATATTTCAAAGAAGCCTTGTCTCATTACTTGGGTAGCTTCTGTTTTAAGTCCTTAAAGAGCAGCATTTTTCTATGTATAAACATATGTGTATTGGAAATAGAAACACAAGTTGACAATATTCGAGATTTACAGTTTTTAGGTAATTTTTTTTTTTTTACAAAGATTGTTAAACTAGGTGCGTACTGTAGACCAAGGGGAGGCATTCCCAGCTATTGTTCTATCACAGAAAGCTTGATTCTTTTGTACAAACTGCCACAGGAAACAATGAGTTTAAGAAGACCTATCACCACCACCTAGCTATGTGGGAAAAAACATGAAAACTGACAGTACATGGTATTATAAGTCTCTTCTCAAATACTTCTCATTAGCAAATCAGATAATTAACATCAGTATTATGGGGACAAATGTTTTAGGGTTTATTTTCATTTAATCAGTGAGAGGTCACAATCTGGTGAGATCTCTTCTTATCTGGGAGATACCAACTCTGCGGGGGGGAGCTGATTAAGCATCTGAATAATAAATAGAGTCTGACTTTTTTGTGCTTTTTGACATACAAAATTAAATTTTTTTCATGATTATGTGTAAAAAAAAAAAAAAGACATTTGTGTCCTATTGTATAGTACGTGAGAATAAGCATGCATCAAGAGCACAGCTAAGCTTTTTGTGCACCATTTTGCACATTACACCTTAAAAAAAGGGAGTTCCGGACAATTATCAGCACCCAAAAGCACCAAAATATTTTGAGTACAATGAAGTTCTGTGTACTGAAAAAATGTCATGAAATTGAGCAGCAAAACATGGATCAACAGACACATCAAAAAAGAAAGTGCATGTGAAAACGCATGAAAATACATGATTGCAAATAGGTATTTCTCCTGTAAGATAAGCGGTTATTTCACGACAAAAAATAAGTCATGTGAACATAGCCTCATGTTAAGATCTGACCAGGATTTGGGCAATTTATAGCACCATAAATACAATTGGAAACTGATTCACCTGTTTGTCTCAGAAATTTGCATAAAAGTGAAGCTCAAACAAGGTAAATTAATTCACCAATTATCTACTGGGCATTTGCACTAGTCCGGAGGCTGGTTCTTCTATAGTGTAGTCATCCACCGCCCTCCCTGAACGGTGTGTGAAACTACTTTGTAAAGTATGATTTTTTGTTCAGATTGGGCGGTGGGGTACTGTCCTATAGAAGCACTGGCCGGCCTGCTGCCAGACTGGCCCAGTAATTAATTATGTGCTGGGCATGAGCACTAGTCAGCAGGCTGACTGGCATGTCATCTGGTGACATCATTCCTTGCTGTGTCTTATTAGCAGGACAGGAGCTTCTTGTCAAGTCTTCAGAGCACATTTAGGTGTAATTAGATCAAAGATAATAGAGTTACTCAGCACCGAACATCGTGTCTTGGCAGCATGTAAGCGTCTCTCTTTCACTAGAAGCTTTCTTTCATGACACATACAGATCTGCTAGCTCATTTACAGCCAGACATCAAGCTTTGAAAGAGTCATTGCTTTTCACAGGCACTCTATCACTAACGTCGCTGTAATAGGCACAGTTAAGAATGGGAGATAGCAGAACTGAAGTATCAGTCACTGCTGTGTAATGTACAGGATTTAACTCTTTCTACACCTGTTAACTCTTTAGGTACATTACTGCTTAATTATATGCTGAACTAGAGATATTGCAGTAAAGTGAGAGAACATGGAATGTTAAATTGTGATAGGGATGATGACTATCTTTGTTTACTGAGAGGCCATGCTTGGTTCCTGTGTCCTCCTTTCTTTTGGCATTATAAGGAAGAGATACATGATCACTTTATAAGCTTAGTTGGATACTAATAAGGACATGTCTGTACTAAAGTGCCAAGCCTTGGGTTAACTGTCCTCCTTTGTAAACTCAGTCTTAAGAAGAGATGGGTAGCCTTCGGATGAACTTTATGGTATATTGTATTTGTGAGTACTGATGTTAAGTGCACTATAAGAGTTAAAAATCTGCTAAGTCATAGTGATAACATTGTTTCTGTGAGTGTTCAGTTATGGAGCATGTAGAGCTGGAGTTACTATAGAAACCAGTTGGGAGGAGTAGGTAGGGGAGAGAGCAAAGATAAGTTATAAATTTACCTAGTGTCCGTGATATAGTATAGTGGAACTAGTAGTGGTCCAGATGAGGGAAATCCTGCAGTCTGGGGTGATTGCCAGGCTGCAGAGAATGGAAGGGGTTACTTAACCTTTTCACTTACAGGGTTGTTGACTGGCGGGCCTGAGGCCTGCTGCTATATTTGCCAGTCATGGATTCCTGCGAGAACTAACAGACATTTATGGTAGGAGTTGTTGCCTAGTGGAGTATGGAGATTTCCATGGAACAGATACACTCAGGTGTGTACAGGAGAGGCAGTGCAATAGTCTGTCCCACACATGGCCGGCCAATCGGATGATGTCCAGAATTTTGCCTCTGGCCTGGCTCATCTTTAAGTCAAAGCTGTAAGATAGAAACTAGGATGTCAGTTCTCAGTTTAAGTCAACCCGTTGTAGTCTGAGCTGCTACCAAATAAGGGACTTTTATATAGGATTGATTCTGGCTGCTTGCTACAACATGCTGAGGAAGGATTCTGTAGCCGACAGAAAGCAGAATGCCATGCATATCATCTTGCTGGTAAATAAAAGGAAAAGTTTTGCACCGATAACCCTGTCTCCACTCTCCTGCTTCCTGCATCTACATCAAGGAAGCCTCCACACACCATCACTACAGCAGAAGGGATTACCACCACCACCATGGAGTGTGCCCAGGGGGGTTAATAACATCGCAACAAGCTGCAGGCCCCCCATTTAACTGTTTCGGTCCCAAACTAGCATGAGATGTATGCTGAGAGACAGCCACCGTGACGAGGGCCTAGCAACAACTGCTCCCATGCTCTCCTCTGCTCCCTCCAGGACTTTATATTGCAGCTGCAGAGGAAGTGGGAGCCTAAAGAGAATCACTCTGCTAGGAGAATACTGCTACTTGTGAAGGGTCAGTCTGAGTCTCTCACTACCTAATGTATAGAGTCTGCCTCTACAGCACTATGAATATATAAGTATGACCAGTGACACACTGGGGTGCCAATTAAGGGTTAAAGTCACATTTATTTGTTTTCACATATATGAATAAAATTGCTTAAATTTGTATTGAATCTGAAGTGCAAAACTACTAGTGAGATCAAGGTGTTACCATAGTTAGGACCTATGTCTTTTTTCAACCTTACTAGCTATGTATCTCTATAATTATTATATGTTGATCTGCACCCACTACCCTTTTAACACTTGCTTGTTGATCTCTGTCCTCTCTTTTTCTTTTGCTAATGGCAAAAGAGCCAAATGGATATTTTCTTTCCCAGTTTCCAAAGGAATTTGGTAACCCACGCGTCGGCTATGGGGGCCATAATGGAAGGGCCCCATTCCAGATTGGTATCACTGCCCACTGCTGCTGTTGAAAATGTTGAAAATGACTTAATTCATTTAAATGAGATGATTATCAGGATGTCATAACTGTGGATAGGTGAGGTGTCAAGCCGACCTCAATGCTAGTGTCACATGTTATGTTGTTGCAAAAATGCATATATTTTCCGGTGCAGTTCTGCATGCGTTTTTACAAAAACAAGAAAGTAGTTCACTTTTTGGCCCTCTTCACATCTATATTTTATATTGCATTTTTTAAGGATAAAAAAAATCAAAATCAGTTTTTTTTTAGGCTTTATCTGTTTTTTTTTAATGCAACTTATGTAGCATTCTTTTTTACAAAAAAAATTAATCAGTACATGCATTTTTTATGCATTTTTCTCTAGTCTATTTCTACCATCACAAATCATGTGATCATCACATGATTCACAATGTGGAAAAATACTACAAAAAACACATGCAACCATGTGATTTTTGGGGCAGACAAAAAAAACAATTTTGGTTCTTGGGGCGAAAAATGCCACAAACTGCTTGAAAAAACACTACAGATGGGGCTGAAGAGTTTAGCTCTTTTCATATGATCCTTTTAGAATATTTATATGCTAGTGGAACGTAAAGGCGTTAAGCCTCCAAACGCCAACATGGCACTCTTTGGCCGTGAAACAGGGAACCGTACAATTCAGTGACGCTGTTGGCAGTGGTGATGGACATTGCCTATTGACATTCAGAGACTGTAAGCAGCTGGTGAGATAGCTGGGCATATAGGACTCCTGGAACAGTAGTGTGATCTTTGTGACATCTTAGTCATCTGGGTGATTAGAGCTGCCTAAGTGCAGGGATTGTATACTCTGAGTCTGTAAATGCGGCTGGTAACTAACAGAAAGTCTGAAGATTGCAGAACCTCTGGTACAGAGGACTTAAACTGAAACAGATGGAGAAGTTGCTGCTACAGAACTGCCAGAACTGTATTTTAAGTATATACCTAGAAGTAAGAACCATCAAGCATCATGTATCTATGTATATTATATATCTTGTCTATAACCACCAAGCTTAATGTGTCTTTACTAAGTAACGCTACATTTAAGGAATCCCGTCTGCTGTATCATCTTATAAGTTAATACTATTTCTCAAACAATACCAGAAACTAAGCTTACCAGCACCGAAGGGCCAACTGAAAAGCCACCACAGCCATCTGACCCATCTTACATAATTCTTTCAGATTTTAGAAATTTGATTGACCTGTGTAGGAATTGCATCCTTCAATATCTTTGCTTTTAGGTGACAAGACTTACTTTTATGTAGTGTTGAGCGAACAGTAAAAAGTTCTAGTTCGATTAGAACTTTTGCTAGTTCGGTTCGAACCCCATTAGAGTCTATGGGAGAAGATGTTCTGGTTAATTTTTATACCTATACAGGTGAGGAGAAGCTGGAATTACCATCCATAACAGTAAACTGGATACATGGAACAACTTAGTGAAGAAAATTTGGCTCTAAAAGTGACAGAAAAAATTGAGAGGCTAATTCCTTTCAATGACTAACTGAAAAGATGAGGACAGCTTGAAAGCAGGGGCGTAGCTATAGGAGGTGCAGCAGTAGCAGCTGTTACGGGGCCCTGCATCCTGAGGGGGCCCAAAAGCCTCTTTGACATATAGGAGATTTGGAGATGGTGTGTTACACAGTTACTTAACCCCCCAAACTGCAAAAACTGAACTTTTGGGCACTGAGTATGATTTAGCAAATGCAAGCACTCTGTATAATATATATCCATGTATATGAGAGTTAGGCATTATGTGAGCCTGCAAATGTCCCCAAAAAACAGCTTCTGGGTGTGGTAAAAAGATGCAGCCAGCAATACCAAACTCCCTAACTACAGTCATGGCCAAAAGTTTTGCGAATGACACAAATATTATATTTTCACATGATCTGTTGCCCTCTGGTTTGTATGTGTGTTTGTCAGATGTTTTTATCACATACAGAAATACAAGTGCAATCATATTATGATTAACAAAAGCTTTTATTGACAGAATGAGTTAATGCAGCAAGTCAATATTTGCAGTGTTGACCCTTCTTCTTCAGGACCTCTGCAATTCTCCCTGGCATGCTCTCAATCAACTTCTGGACCAAATCCTGACTGATAGCAGTCCATTCTTGCACAATCAATGCTTGCATTTTGTCACAATTTGTTGGTTTTTGTTTGTCCACCCGTCTCTTGATGATTGACCACAGGTCCTCAATGGGATTAAGATCTGGGGAGTTTCAGGCCATGGACCCAAAAATCTCTATGTTTTGTTCCCTGAGCCATTCCGTTATCACCTTTGCTTTATGGCAAGGTGCTCCATCATGCTGGAAAAGGCATTGTTGATCACCAAACTGCTCTTGGACGGTTGGGAGAAGTTGCTCTTGGAGGACATTCTGGTACCATTCTTTATTCATGGAGTGTTTTTAGGCAAGACTGTCAGAGAGCCGATTCCTTGGCTGAGAAGCAACCCCACACATGAATGGTTTCTGGATGCTTTACAGTTGCATGAGACAAGACTGGTGATATCACTCACCTTGTCTTCTCCAAACAAGCTGTTTTACCAGATGTTCCAAACATTCGGAAAGGAGATTCATCAGAGAAAATGACTTTACCCCAGTCCTCAGCAGTCCAACTCCCTGTACCTTTGGCAGAATATCAGTCTGTCCCTGATGTTTTTTCTGGAGAGAAGTGGCTTCTTTGCTGCCCTCCTTGACACCAGGCCTTGCTGCATGAGTCTCTGCCTCACAGTGCGTGCAGATGCACTCACACCAGCCTGCTGCCATTCCTGAGCAAGCTCTGCACTGCTGGTAGCCCGATTCCGAAGCTGAAACACTTTTAAGAGATGTGTCCTGGCCGCTTGCTGGTCTTTCTTGGGCGCCCTGGACGCCTTTTTGGCAACAATGGAACCTCTCTCCTTGAATTCCTTGATGATTGCGATAGATTGTTACTGAGGTGCAATCTTTCTAGCTGCGATACTCTTCCCTGTTAGCCAGTTTTTGGTGCAGTGCAATATGACTGCACGTGTGTTCTTTTAGAGATAACCATGTTAACAGAATAGAACAATGGATGCCAAGCACCCCAGCCCCTTTAATGTCCATGGTGTGATTCTTACTTAATCATGACGTTTGATCTCCAGCCCTGTCCCTCATCAACACCACACCTGTGTTAATGGAGCAATCACTGAAACGATGTTAGGCGGGTCCTTTTAAGGCAAGCCTGCAATGAATTGAAATGTGTTTTTGAGGGAAAAAGTTTCATTTTTTCTAGGCAACTATTGACTTTGCAATTAATTGCTGTTAAGTGATCACTCTTATAATATACTGAAAGTATATACAAATTGCCATTATAAAACCTGATGCAGTAGACTTTGTAAAAATTAACATTTGTATCATTCTCAAAAGTTTTGGCCATGACTGTATTGACATCTGTGGAGAGGAAAATGCTATCTAACTACGAGCAGTCTGTACAGTACAGAGAGTGAGCTGAAAATGGTGTTCACAAGGCAATACAGTGATATATATATGACATGGCCCTACACCTCAGCAATGACGTTTTTGACACTTCTCTGTGCTCTGCACTGATTGGATGACCACCAAAAGTGCAGAAAGTTGATTGGATTGCGGCCAAAAGTGCAGAAAGTTGCTGAAAACTAAACTGAAAATGGCGAGTAGAATTAGAACTTTACTGGAACGAGCAGTAAAATGTTCGGTTCGAGTTCTAAAAATTCGAGAAGTTCTACTAGAACTTTTCTAGAACAGTTCGATCAACACTACTCATGTAATGTAGTATGCAGTTTAACATGGCAATATGTTTCTTTATAAATTACATATAATTAAGTTATGAGTGGGGCCATCAATCTCTATGGATATCATATTATGGATCTGTATGTATGGAGCCAACATATTCCAAAGTGCTGTACAGTTATTATGATTACTCACATCAGTCCCTTTCCTTCACAATCTATTTTTCCCTATCTTGGACACACAAACTAGGGACAGTTTTATAGAAATCCAATTAACCTACCAGTACTTTTTGGAGTGTGGGAAGAAACTGACATAAACTCGAGGAGAATACATAAACTCTATGCAGATGTCCTTGGTCAGATTGGAATCCAAAGCTTCAGCAACGCAAGAAAATAGAGTTAACCATTAAGCCACTGTTTTTCTTGTACAACACAAATCCCTAAACGAGCTATGATCCCTATATTACATAGGTGATTATATTAATTTGCACCCATACTAAGGCAATGATTTATATTTGGTTTTTGACACGGTTTTCGGATTTTGAAACAGGTGAAAAACTGACTGTTGTCTACAAAGTTTGGATTTTCTGATGGTCGTTTTTCAAAAAACTTTTAAAGGGGATTTATCGCTTCATCAGTTCGTCTGTTTCATTGTACTTTCAGTTTCTCAGCTCCTCAAAACCAGGGGGTTTTTTCCCCTCCCAGCTGGGTGTTTTCTTAAACTAAGGGGGAACGACATCATCCCCCCCCCCTTCACTGTTCGTGCTCGCTCCGAGTCAGTGAATTTGTTTGTGATCAGTGGGAGGGATTAGCACATCCCTGCTCTCCCTCCCCCTCACTGTCGTGATTCCACAAGTCACTGTGTCGTTCTCTCCCTATGCGTCTTATTTTGTAGGAGCTGTTTGTTTACATAACCACAGCCCTGCATTCAGTCTAGACAGTCATCTATGAACCTCAGGCACTGATCCTCTTCTCTCACAGCGTAGGTTTGTTACAGTTGAACCCAGTCTTCTAATGAATCTCATCCAAACAGCAAAGATCTGTCTCCTTTCTTTATTTACATGCACAGCATCCAGGCACAAAGCACAAATCTGCTGTTTTCAGAGTTGTAGAAGCAGCTGTACTGTTACTGTGCAGCTGCTGGCTATGCAGAGTGAAATGTTGCCAGCCCCTTATTCTGAGTGAGAGAGGCAGGAATGCATGCTCCTGTGAATACGACCTGGGGCCAGACAGAATGTAAATTAGTAGAGCCGTCAGCCAATGAAATGAAAGGAGGTGGAATCCAACCTGCACTTGGGAATTGTGTTTACAGAAAACGAAGATAAGGGAGACAGTGAAAACAAGACAGCTTTGCTAATAACATCCAATTGCAAAGTTGCTTGTTTTCACTGTCCCCTTATTCTGAAGACCATTTAATGTAATGGTAAAACCCTTTAACATAAACACTTAGAAAACGGTAGATTATTGTACTATTCAATGCAATGGGATGGCCAAAATCCAAAAACCGCTCCCAAATACTGTGCAAAAAATGCGCAAAAAAACTCAAAAAACATCCGTAAAATACTGATCGGATTCTAATTCAGAATCCAACCAGTTTTTGTACATTGCCCTGTGGATGCAGCCTCAGAGTACGTAATAACAATCACATCTAGATACAATTGAATGTCATCTATTGCTAAGCATATGGATTGTGTTATTAAGAGCTGTCGGTCTACTACATACACCTTCAGTTGAGCAAAGTTTATGTGAAAAAGCAATTGTTCAAGGACCATTTTAAAAAGTACAAATCTGCACTGCTAAAAACTAACAGCTTCTGGAATTTTAATACAGAATTGTAAAAATAAAAGGACAATGCGGAAAACTTGTAACCCGTTCCCCAAAATAAGTGTTATGGAACAAATAATAAGGATAGAATGTATGGAAGTGTTGTGCGTTCCTAGCAGAACTCACGCGGCACCTTTATTCGCAAGGGAGAAATGACCTTCAAATGACCTGCATGATGAGCACCGTCCAGTAGTACATTGTGTATCCAAACCATCACGGTAGGAACACAAGCCAACAGAAAAAGACTTAATATTTCACACAGATCTTTTTTTTTTTCCTTTTGCCCAATTTTCTTTCTTTTTCACTGTCCTTCTTTGCAGTGCTTGGAAAAAAAAGTCTCGCTCTGTGCCTTTGATTTTAGTTTGTAAAGAATATACAGCGGCATTTAATTAAAAGTACCCAGGCAAAGTGAAGATTAATTACACCCTGCCCCTGGAGGCCTACTTTGTGTACCTTGGGAAGAGGTTTTCTTTTCTTTTTTTAATGTGGTCTCAGAGATTTCTCTAGACAACAATTGAAAGTTTCCACCACGAAAGGCAGAAACATAATTCATTGCAGAGGGAACGAGATACAGTGGCCTACTGCCAGAGGAGGTGGCGACCACACAAAATTATCCTTTAACAAAATCATCATTTAAAACAGAGTATGGGGTAGTTTTATTTTGAGTCATTTTATTTTTTATCCTTTCCATTTAGACCAGGTCTGCATTCAAAAATAATAGAGTCTATATGTTTCATGGCCTGTACATGGAGCACAGGTACTGAAAATTATGGGCTCTTACTAGTTGCTAGGATTCACTGCATTGCAAAGTAAAATAAGATCTCTAACTTTTAACCATTAGTAATAAATGTGAAGCACCTACCCTTGTAAGTGTACATGATTACAAAAGAGAATCTCTCTCCTATTATCTATTTATCTATAGTTCAGTACTGCCCATTGCTTCCTTATAGGGATATTTTCACCACAATGATTTGCCTTAAACATGAAGGCAAAGGTAAATATAGACTATTACCAAATACACTGCTGTTCTGGTTTTGTTTTGACAGCTAGATGAGATCTTATCTCCTGTTTAAGTACACAAGCTTTCCTAGGTTACCACCAATCTCAGTTCTTATTGCTCCAGCAGCCCTGTCCGACCATGGTGAGGTCACTCCCTGCTGAGTTTTATCTCAGCACAGGAGCTTGTTTATCTGTGTTACTGACAAAATTTAATGCTTTAGAGCTCTGTAGCCTTGTGCAGTGCCGTTTAAAGAGGTAGATGAGATATTATCTCCTGTTTAAGTACACAAGCTTTCCTAGGTTACCACTAATCTCAGTTCTTATTGCTCCAGCAGCCCTGTCCGACCATGGTGAGGTCACTCCCTTCTGAGTTTTATCTCCAGCACAAGAGCTTGTTTATCTGTGTTACTGACAAACTTTAATCCTTTAGAGCTCTGTAACCTTGTGCAGTGCCATTTAAAGAGCTAGATGAGATCTTATCTCCTGTTTAAGTACACAGGCTTTCCTAAGTTACCACCAATCTCAGTTCTTATTGCTCCAGCAGCCCTGTCCGACCATGGTGAGGTCACTCCCTGCTGAGTTTTATCTCCTGCACAGGAGCTTGTTTATCTGTGTTACTGACAAACTTGAATCCTTTAGAGCTCTGTAACCTTGTGCAGTGTCATTTAAAACATTCTGTTAGCAATGTCTCTGTTACAAGCTTAGGTAGGAATAACAGAGCTGAAATGCCAATCACTGCTATAGAACCACCCACAGACTGAAACAGGAAGTGGGAGCCTTGGTCCACGGTGGAGCCCGCGACCCCTTCCCCGGTCGCGGGCACACCCGTCGGTGCGGCCGCATGGGCGGCACCGTCGCCGCATGTCGGCGTGGGTGCGCACACACCCAGGCCGGCCGCCAGCTCCTCTCTACTTACCCCGCACCCGTCTCCTGTTGCGGCTCGCCTTCCGGTGCGTCGCGTCCCCGCCATCTAAGGCGCGCGGCCGCACTGCGAGATTTTAAAGGGCCAGTGCACGGTAATTGGCTATTGCCGTCATGCCCTTATTTAAGCCTGCCCCCTTCCTGGGCTGTTGCCGGATCTTTAGTGGGATATTTCAGCCTATAGGAGAAAGCGTTACAAGCCTTGTTCTGACCTTACCGTGGTACGTACCATTACCTTCCGTTCCGACCACGCATCTTGCCGCCTGCCCTGACCTAGTCCTGGGCCACGACCACGAACCTGTGCTGCTCCCTGAACCTTCTGCCTGTCCCCAACTATGAGCCTGCCTGACGATACTGCAACCACGCTATACCTTGGCTGCCACCGCAAGCAAGTCTCGTCAGGGGTAACGACCTGGTAGACTCCCGCCGCAGCAAGTCCCTCCGCTTTGTGGGGGCTTTGGTGAAAACCGGGACCTACTTAGATTCCGTTTCCTGGCGTGTCTTCCACCATCGCTTGCGGTGGTCCAGTGGATCCACCTCCTACGTCCGGGTACGTGACAAGCCTGAAGCTGGCTGTGAAGAACAGGCTCAGTGAAACAGAATTATGTGAACACTCTTTTAACCATAGGGCAAATGGTACAATGTGTTACATATATATATACATATATATATTATTTTTGCAGCTGATATATTGTTCCATACATTTAAAAGGGGTTATATCTGCAGTATGTACATACATTTTTCAGACCATCTAAATGTATTTCTAAAATGTTTTTAGCCAATGTGCCATGTGTGAATTTACCCTTGAAAATTCACATATTGTAAGATTTTCTACAAGCTGTGGAGAAGAGAACAATGTTAAACTAACACAGATGTCTCCATTTCTCTGTATCTGTGAATCCTTATTTAAAGCTGGGCTTGTCAGTAAGCAATTCATGACTTGATTAGGCTGCATTCACACATTGCATGTCGATGCAGTTTTTGCATACTTTCCTTTAACCAATACTGGGAATGAATCCAAGAAAGGGGAGAAGCAGAAAGCTTTCAGTTATACCGTACGTGTCCTCCATTAAAAGCTATGCTCCAGTTTTCTTCTAAAGTGCAAGAAAACAAATTGCATCAAATCTACACAAATTTAAGGCAAATAAGATAGATAAGTGCCAGATAATTCCTTTAAAAATGAAACTGAACACATCATTCTGTTTTTCAACAATAAATAATTGGAGTATTTTTAATACAATTTTTAATTTGCTTCTCCTAATTGTGTGTAAAACATATGGAGAACATTATAATGATCTATTTTATAGATTTAGAATAACTGATATTGAAAGGAAAGAGTGAAAAAAATGTTGCATTGTTTTTTTTTTTTCTGAAAAGCAGAATCCAGCTAAATTTTGTATGTGTTTGTAACAGGAGAGACTAATTTTTTTCTACTTTTCTTTCTGTAATTCCAACCATTTATTGTGCCAGTCTCCTAATTCTTTTTATGCCTACTTCTTCAATCATGGACCTCTATGCAATCAAGGTGAACTATCTCGAAATTGTAAAGTCTAAATACCCTCAATACCTACCATTGTGTCGAAACAATGCATTGCTAGATGAAATATTTGAAATTGTGGAATCTTCTTTGTGTCAGTGACATACAATCTATAGCAATGTAAATCTATTTTTCCTTGTATATTAGCTGGCATTTGTTTAGTATATTCAAAGTTTACAAAAAGACCAGAATAAAGTCACTGAAAGTCTTTGTGTTATAGTAAATATAGCTCTGCAACCAGTGCCTCTCCAGCTATTGAAAAGCTATAATTCCCACTGTGTCTGCTTGGAGTTGTAACTTTGTATCCACAGGTTCACAGTCATATGCCTAAGGGTATGTTCACACGGCATAATTTCAGCACGCATTTCGCCGCATATTTGCGTTCTAATACGGGCGAGAATCGCGCCGAAATTGCGGTAATTCATGGTTCTCATAGATTACGCCTCGCCCCCCCGCGTGTACAATACAATTGTATGCGTGGGGAGATAAGTGACATATCAATTATTCGCGGCGAATACGCGCCGCGAGTAATGAAAGTCAATGGTGCCGGCGGGCTGTATGCGCATATCAGCGCGAGCTCCCTCATCACACGATGTACTGCGACGCGTACTGTACATATCCTTATGCACATGACTGTATAAGACTGCAGCCGGAAATTCACCTATCCATCGGTAGATATCAACAACAAGCTAGGAAGAAGGATATAAAGAGAAGAAGTTGGGGTTTTGGAGAGGCAGTTAGTTTAGAACTGGAGTGTTGGTGTCAAGTTTCATACATATCCCCCTTATTTTTTGGTTAACCAGTACACTACATGGTACCATTAAAAAGTACAACTTATTCCACAAAAAACAAGCCCTCATACGGCTATGTAGACTGAAAATTAAAAGGTTTTGACTCATGGAAAGCGGAGCTGAAAAAACACAATGTTAGGTACTCTACAAGTTTTTGTGCACTGATGCAATTTTTCCGTATTATTTGATTGGAAGATTGACACCTATTCAACATTCAGTGGGGCAAGAGATTTTTCCATACAATGTCAGTCAACGTTTCAACAGGTACAGCTGGCACTGACACATTGATTTGCTGGGTTTTGTGGATCCTCTGGGCCAAGCAAGCGTAGATGGTGGTGTGTGGAGACCATGCCGGGACTGGAGTTCTAAGGCCACTCGGTATTTTACTGAGCAGCTCGCGAGCCAGAAGGACTTAGCTGTTGGGGAACCCTAGGGCGCTACCCCCTGACATGGTCTATTCGTGGTGGACAGATGAATTTAAGACTAAGGACCCACTGGGGTACAGGGAGATGACAGAGTCTCAGACAGGTAACGGAACTGGTACAAAAGAGGAACTCAGAAACGTAGATACAAGAACATAAGTAACTGGAACAGCAGCCAGACATTATGGAGTTAGACATTAGTCTGGAAAATGGGGGTCCTAGGCTTTAGCTGACTGCAGACGGCAGTGAGCAGGCAGAATAGGAATCACAAGGTATCTAGGGTGGCAGGTAACAGCCAGGGCTTAAAGGTATACGGCAGTTATCAGAGAATCAGGATACAAGGTATCAGGCAGAATTATAATAAATAGGAAACAAGTAGGGACTTAACGTACAGGATTTAAGGGGGGGGGGGGGGGGGGGGGGGACAGGGCATACGACATGTAACAGCTGGAACAGGAACACAAAGGTCAGGAGCTCAGATGGAAATTAATGATGACCAGGAACAGAAGCCAGGAAGTTCCTTAATTCACAGGTGTTGGGTAATTGGGGCACCATGTCCCTTTAAATCCAGACTAAGCGGCGTGTGCAGGTCCTGGGAGTGATGCAGACACAGATAGAACATGGCAGGTGACTGGGAGTGTGGACAGGTGAGTACAAAGCAACAAGGGACACAGAGGGGTCCGGGACAGAAACATGATTACAGCAGGGGACTCGGACATATCCGCTCACCAGAAATGGGGACCTCATCATGGACCGTGCAATGACTCAGGAATCTTTGTACAAAAACTATTTCTGTACAAGCAAATTGCAGCATACAAAGATATGGTATCCTCCACAGATTGTATGTGACCTAACTCAATATCCTGTATGGAGCTGTAATGCAGTTTTGGAAATGAAGTTCTTAATTTAGAATCCAAGCTATGTCACTGATGTATTTAGAATACACCCCAAGAACCCATTGATAGTCCTGTTTTTTCAGTTTTCATAAAATGTACACTTTTTGAAATCTCTCTTATCAAGTGATGTATTTCAAAAGACTTTTTCCCTGACTTTACACAGATGTTCCCACATTTAACATTAAATAATACCCAGACACAGACGTGTTATGCTGTCAAACTGCTGACACGGTAGAATTTCTTCATTGTGCATCCCTGTATAATGTTCAGTAGAGTATCAATTAATTTAGATTTAATTAAATTAAAGTTCCAAAATCCTATGGAAAACAGTGTATTGGACTCCATGAGGTTTTCCTTTGGTAAGAGTGGTGGTTTATTCAATTTTTAGTTACTGGTCTATCACAAACTCACCTTGTATAGGGTACAGTTTAGGGTTAAGCAGGTTCTGCCATAAAAAGATATTTATCACCTACCCTAAGTTGATTGCGTGTCTCGTCGATGGAGTGTTGGATTATCTATGTCTGAGTCTGTTGATGAAATTCTCACTGATCACTAAAATGGGGTCCACTGACTCCCCTTCATTCCTAACACGCGAGAAAGAAATGCTTTGAATGGATTTGTCATCAAAAATGTGCTCTGTTTCTCCATTCAAAGTCTAAGGAGCAATGGAGATAGCTGAGCGCTGTACTCAGCCATTTCTCCACTGGACTCCAAAAAACTAAAAAAAACCAGCAGCAAACATATCGATGGCTGCTCTATTTAAGCCTTAAGGGGGTTTTTTCTCCACTACTTAGATTAGCTTTCCAGCATAAAGGGACAGTATAATGAAACTTTTTCTACATACATTGGTCATAGTTTTGATTTAGTCATGAGATAAAGAGCATTTTGTCTGTGCTCTATAGTGCGTACAAGGTTTCCCCCCCCTATGGTTACCTGCATACCAGGACAGATATCTGTTAGCTGATTAGATGAGAGAAGAGAGCAGGGGAGTGAGGTCATCCCACTGACAGAATGAGATTGAAGCAAAGTTTATATAATATATATAATTATGTCTAACAAGACTAGCTTCACTAAACAAGAGGTAAATGTGCTGTGAGGACTGAAAAGCATGGCTTTCTCTGTAATCTTGTTAGAGATAATCTCCTTCACTGTCAGAGTAATGGCTGCTAGAAGTTAAATATGCTAATCACTGCTGTAGAACCACCCACAGCCTGACAAGACAAAACAAGTGCAAAACCACAAAAATCAGTGAAACAGCATAGTGAGAAAACCACTTTAATCACTGGAAGGAAGGACAGGGAATCAGGGTCCCTATTTTAGAGATTGTTGGGGGTCCCAGCAACAGAACCCTCAGAGATAAGACATTTCTCACCTATCCAGAAACCATTTAAACCTAAACTATACACTGTGTTTTTTGATAAACCATATCTATAAGTAAATCACTGGCTCTAACAAAAGTAAACAAATGGAGTTCAATACTCTGTTTACATAGCATTTTGGAACTTTAATTTACTAAAATCTTGACTATTATAATCTACTGAAGTTTTTTCTGTTAACCCTTAAGAACGCCCACCTGGACTTTTGTCGTCGGCTGGAGCGGTCGTTCGTCTACAGTGAACGTCTTTTGGCGTGTTGCTGCAGGACTTCGGGTATGCTGGCGCCTGGGTGCCGCAGCAGCGCTGGGATCGGGGCTGTACTACACAGCCCTGATCCCAGAGCATCTCCAGCGAGCACCGAGAAGCAGGGGAACCTCCGCTCCCCGGTGCTTTAACCCTTTGATTTTGGTGGATCGTCACCACAGTGCAATCAAAGGGTTTCCCTGCTCTGTCGGGTGATCGGAACACCCGGTGACCCGACAAAGCCGTCTTGAACGGCCTGCACAGTCAGCCCTGGGACCTAGAGTAGCCCCAGGGCTGTCTGTGTAACAAACCAGTGACCAAGACAGACTGTGTGCTGTCCTGATCTACTACTTTTCAGGCGTTCGGCTTAAGGGGTTAAAAGATGAACTTTCTAATGCCTTTGTTACAAAGCTAAAAAATTGCAACTGTCCTTTTCACTATTAGCTCATTACTCGCTGCATGTCCATTGCTGATGCTTTATGGTCGGTCACTCCTGGTTAAGTATTTTTCCGAATGATGGAACTGTATAACTACACGGATTGTGTGATACATTTAAACACTGCTAAGTGACCTTTGAATAACCTGGCCTTTACACAAATGTGAGTTATTACTGTTGATTGCTCATCTCTAAACATCTACATCACAATGATGGAAGTGTTCACTCTGGATTATATTTGCTTATTTAATTCCACAAGTCACAGTTAGAAATGTCCTTTGGTGATAGAGCACATATTCGTAAACACAGATTGTCACATTTCTGCTATTCCTGAGAATCCTCTTTTGTGAAGATGCATGGTTTCCTTAGATAGCTTGGTGACATCCATCAGATTATTAGATGGGGCATGAAAGAATTTATAGCAGGTGCTTCCTGTCCCAGATTTCAATGGACATAGGAGTAACATTTCATATTAAGATCGCTATCCATCCATATACAATCACTATGCCTGCATCCTATTTTTAACCAAATCATTGTCTGATCCATGATAGGGGAAAAAACACATGAATGCACAGATAACATTGCTAAATCTCATGTTTCAGTTATACATTCAGAATTGTGTGTCAGGTTTATAAATCTTAAAGCAGTCTGCCTTATTTCTTCACTGTTACTTAAAGGAACTGTTTTGAAGACAACACCTTTCCATAAAACCCATTAGAGCATATGCATATTGTAGAAAAGGACAAATGTAGCTGGCCAGTGATAGCCCAAGACGGGTGTGAAGACAACTATGTGAAACCTGACTGGCTGTTACAAAAGGCAGGAACTCTCCTGCCAATTCATCCTCTCCTGCTTTTTAAGTCAGCAGGAGTTTTGGTGTTATGTCAGTCCTCTGTTGCCTGTGTTTGCTTTAAATGGTTGCATGGCAATTACTCAGGATCCTTGCTTGACAGCTGACCTGGCTGTGTACTTGAGCTCATTAGTTTCTTTTGTCCTCATAAAGCTCAGCTAAAAATGGCAGTCCGACTGCAGAGTATAGAAGCATTGGTCCTGTCTAGCTCTGATGTGTCAGATTGTTGTTTCTTGAAGTCTGTTGTCTGATTCAGTTGTGTCAGGCTGACATATCTTGTTATTTCTTGTTTCAGTTTTATTTACTTAGGTTCTTGAGTTGGTAGTTTTTGAGAAATATAGAATTGGAGTTTATCTAGTTTCTGTTTGACCCTGCTGGGACTCCCTTGCTGTACTAGGAAAAGTAAAATTGTTAAAAAGCAAGACCAGCAGTTCTTTACTTTTCTCAATTTGGAATGCAACAAAGTGCCATACTGGGTCAGTCTTCACCCATCGCAGAAGTCAACAGAAAAATTGGAGTCAGCTGTCAATGTTTCTTTTATCACCTAAGCCATCAGTGGTATACAAAAGTGT
Source organism: Phyllomedusa bahiana (assembly GCA_025379985.1). NCBI lineage: Eukaryota > Metazoa > Chordata > Amphibia > Anura > Hylidae > Phyllomedusa > Phyllomedusa bahiana. Next base: position 58,606 of record JAODAL010023653.1, read on the forward strand.
TTTTCAAGATTAATGTATTAGGGACAGTTGAAGCTTAGGGATATAATTGAGGCAAATGCTTAAAGGGGTTGTATCATGTCATTAAATGGTCTTCAGAATAAGGGGACAGTGAAAACAAGCAGCTTTGCAATTGGATGTGATTAGCAAAGCTGTCTAGTTTTCACAGGGTCCCTTATCTTCTGTTTCTGTAGACACAGTTCCCCAGTACCAGTCGGATTCCTCCTCCTTTCATGTCATTGACTGACGGCTCTACTGATGTACATTCTGTCTGGCCGCCGGTCTGTATTCACGGCAGCGTGCATTCCTGCCTCTCTCACTCTGAATAAGGGGCCGGGAGCATTTCACTCTGCACAGCCAGAAAAAACAGACTAACACTGCAGCTGTTTCTACAATCAGAAAACAGCAGAATTGTGCCGTTGTGCCTAAATGCTCCTGTGTGTAAACATAGCAGTGAGATCTGTGCTGCTCTGGAAGAGTTCGTAGAAGACTGGGTTCAACTGTAACAAACCTTCAGCTGTGAGAGGAGAAGAGATTAGTGCTCTGAGATCATAGAAGGCTGTCTAGACTGAATGCAGGCCTGTGGTATGTAAACAGCTCTTACAAAATAAGACTGCATAGGGAGAGGACACAGTGACACGTGGACTCAGACCGACGGGAGGGGGAAGAGCACACTGACTCGGGAGCGAGCATGAACAGTGAAGGGGGGATGATGCCATCCCCCTTCAGTTAAGAAACACCCAGCTGAGAGGGGAAGAAACGCCCTTGGATTGCAGGAAATGAGAGTATCAAGCTTCAAGAAAACAGCCGAACTGATGAAGCGATACATCCCCTTTAAGGGTCAGGTTTTAGGATGGAGGTTTCCTGTGTTAAAGTCAGTCATAGGGAGAGCTTTTGAGAAATAGCATTAAGGACAGTTAGCTAAGGACAGTTTTTGTTTTTACTTTCCCTTTTCTTGACTGTACCCACATTTTAATCTCCATCAAACCTTGCACCTGTCTTCATCTGCCCGCTGTCTGCCACATCATCTAGTGGTGAGTCTTTTTGATCAATATGCTTTGTATTGCTGTTTTATGAGACTGCTCGTCTACTTCCCTGTTTTGCTTGTTGTTGTTTGGAGTCCACCAGCATCGTTACACTGGCCAACTGACAAAAGGAAAACCCATGAAGACAATAGTAAAGTACAAAACTTGAATACTAGCTGCATGGATATAACTAGAGATGGGCGAATTGATTCTAACGAAGTGGAATTTGTTTAGAATTTCAGGAAAACTTCGGTTCTGAACGAAGTCGTAGTTTGGGGTACTTCGGGTGAACGAAGTGTGCTTTTGATTGATAAAATGGCTGCGAGCACATGGCGTTACATGGGGCAAAGAACTCTGGGAGGAAGAAGGGCATAGCCTGTATTACATGTGCAGAGATGAAGCCAATCAGAGACTGGCGGGATTCTGTGACGTCACCGCACTATATAAGTCTGGGCGCGACGCTGGGAGCTCACACTCCTCTCACTGTACTGATCAGGGAAGGTGCTGCTGCGGCTGATTGTGATAGCTCTTACTGAAGAACTCATTTTTTATACAGCAATTTTTGTGGGGTGTCTCAGCTTGTCTCAGAGACTGCTTCTCTTAACGTTCTATTTCTGATTTTTTTGGGTATTGGATCTGAAATCCAGTGTGCGTCCACTGCAGCTGCATATACATTTAAATCCTATCTGCTCACAGCACATTGAATATCCAAGCCAGTTCCTGTTGTATTCATTTAAAGAAACAGCGTTTTTACAATGCAAATACCACTTCATTTTTGGCTGCTCAATTCTTTGGCGCAATTTACATCCAGGGGTTAAACCGTCATTTTAACCGCCAAAATATATACCGTATATACTCGAGTATAAGCCGAGTTTTTCAGCACAAAAAATGTGCTGAAAAATCTCCCCTTGGCTTATACTTGAGTTACTGTCTGCGCTCGGGCGCTGCAATGGCCCGTGCGCCGACAGGGACGCTTCAGCTATATGCGGCTCCTCAGGGAGAGCATATAACTGAAGGCCGAGTGAGCGCTGGCCCGGACACTGTCCGCGATCCCTTCACCTATATGCGACTCCTCCGGAGCGCACACAGGTGAAGGGATACACTGCGGGGCAGAGAGCGAGCGCTCCCTGCCCCGCAGTGGTCTCCGGGCGGCCGCAGACTCGCGGCTGTCCGGAGTTTCCGGCACAGGCAGCGTGTGTCATCACGCTGCGTGCGCGGCCTGATGACGTCACCGCCTGTGTCGAGAAGACACGAGGACAGCGCGCGGGAGGCGGACAGCGAGGAGGCGGAGCGGCGAGGGAGACGGAGCAGCGGGGAGTCAGGTAAGTGATTGTTTTTTTTATTTTTTTAAACTGCCTACAGCCGGCCCTATGCCTGCCCTATACCTGCCAAAACCTGCCCTATACTGCCTACAGCTGGCCCTATACCTGCCCTATACCTGCCTACAGCTGCCTATACCTGCCTACAGCTGGCCCTATACCTGCCCTATACCTGCCTACAGCTGCCTATACCTGCCTACAGCCTGCCATAAACCTGCAATATACCTTCCTAAAGCTGCCTATACCTGCCTACAGCTGGCCCTATACCTGCCTACAGCCGGCCCTATACCTGCCTACAGCTGCCTATACCTGCCAACAGCGGGCCCAATACCTGCCTACAGCTGCCTATACCTGCCTATACCTGCCTACAGCTGCCTATACCTGCCTACAGCCTGCCATATACCTGCCCTATACCTGCCTACAGCTGCCTTTCCCTTCCCTATACCTGCCTACAGCTGCCTATACCTGCCTACAGCCAGCCCTATACCTGCCCTATACCTGCCTACAGCCTGCCTATTACCTGTGTATGGGGCCATATACCTGCCTTTAATCTGCTTATGGGGGACATATAACTGCCTATTACATGCCTATGGGGCTATATACGTGCCGTTTGGGACATATACCTGCCTATACCTGTATATAGGGCCATATATCTGCCTATAATTGCCTATGGGGGACATTAAACAGCCTATGTAATTTTATTGGTATCCATTTTTATTTTTAAAATTTACTAGTAGCCGCTGCATTTTTTACCCTAGCCTTATACTCGAGTCAATAAGTTTTCCCGTTTTTTGGGGCAAAAGTAGGTGCCTCGGCTTATACTCGGGTCGGCTTATACTCGAGTATATATGGTACATTTTTCCTGTAGCCTAATTCACAAGCAAAGGTTAATTTCAATTTTATCTCTTGTTGTGTAGCGTAAAAAACACGGCATTGTAACACACTACAAAGCTAGTAGTTTGTGGTGGCTCAATTCTTTGGCGCAATTTACATCCCGTGCTTAATTAAGCGTTGTTTTTCAGCTGTGGTGACTCCAAGAAACCGTTATTTTCACCGCCAAAATATATACATTTTTCCTGTAGCCTAATTCACAAGCAAAGGTTAATTACAATTTTATCTCTTGTTGTGTAGTGTAAAAAACACTACATTGTAACACGCTACAAAGCTAGTAGTTTGTGGTGGCTCAATTCTTTGGCGCAATTTACATCCAGGGTTAATTAAGCGTTGTTTTTTCAGCTGTGGTGACTCCAAGAAAAACCCCATTTT
>JAODAL010023654.1:0-62211 GCA_025379985.1 Phyllomedusa bahiana
TATGTGTATGGAGTGTATAAATTTTGTGTTTGGTTATATAGGGGTGTATGTATATATGTGTGTTTGTGTATATATATATTATTGTTTTTATTTTTTATGTGTGGGTTTATATATGTTTAGTTTTTGGTGTTTTTTATTATGTGTTTGAGTGGGGAAAATGGGTGTATTATATGTTTTGTGTGTATGTGGTGTATATATATATTAGGGGTGTATGTGAGTGTTTATGGGTGTATGTTTTTATTATGTGGATCTGGGGTGATAATGTGTGTTTGAGTATATCCCCTGGTCAAGTGATTCACAAATCTCCGTGAAACGGTGTTTCTTGGGGGGGGCAGGGCTCGGGACCCCCAACGGGCCCCCCCCATTCACTGCTTTGAGCGGCCCCCCTCCAGGAAAGGCAGTGGTCATGGAGAGCTGTAATTGACACTATCCTGCAATACACTAGAATGTTAAAAAATTTTACAAGAAAAAAATTTTTTTTAAATTTTTTTAAACTACAAAAAAATTTATTAAAAGTTCAGAAAATCCCTTTTCTCAATTTCCCAAAAAGAAAAACAATAAAAAAAAAAAACATATAGGTATCACTGTGCCCTACACGTTCAATCAAATTATAATTATGTTACTTTTTCCCCCAATGGGTGCATAAAAAAAAAATAACCAGCCCCCATAAAAACCCAATTTTAGTCCAAAAAAAGTGAGCCCTCACAAAACCTTTTGGGCTGGAAAAGATAAAAAGATTATTAGTTTTTGGAAACTTTTGCTGCAAAGCAAAAAAAAAAAAAAAATCATCAGAACCGTAAATCGAAACTGATTGCTGAATGAAAAAAGCATCCAATTTTACTGGCAGCAAAAATCCCCCAAAAATGAAACCCAATTTGCTGGGGAGGTGAGCCCAGAGCTTGATATAGGCCCCCCCTTTGGGAGGTAGTTATATAGTCTCCGTAAATTTTTTTAATAGGGCTCCCAGTAGATAAGTAGATATATAGGGCCCCAAAAGGTAGATAGAGCCCCCCAGTAGGTTGTTAGTGGTCCCCGACAAGGTAGGTAGAGGTCCTCCGTAAGCCCGTAGGTAGGTAGGGGACCCCGGGAGGGTGGGCCCCCCAGCAGGGAGGGAGTTAGGGGGCCGCGGTAGGGATGTAGAAAGGGGCTCCCCAGTAGGTAGGTAAGTAGGTAGATAGGAGTCCCTAATAGGCAGATAGTTAACTTGGGGCCCACCAGTAGTAAAATAACTAGCTTGGGGCTCCCGAGGTGATACTAGCTTGGGGCTACCAGTAGGTAGGTAGCTTGTTGGGGGGAGGCAAGTAGGGAGATAAGGGCCCCAGTAGATGGTGCCCCCCCCGTAGGGTTTGGTAGATAGGGGTCCCCATTTGGAGGGAGGTAAATAGGGGGTCCCCCCCTAGGCAGGTAGGTAGATAGAGGTCCTTAATAGGAAAATAGGTAGTTGGGGTCCCCAAGTAGGTAGGGGTAAAACTAGTTGGGGGCCCCAGTGTTGATAGTAGATGGGTTCCCCAGTAGGGAGGGGTTGGGCTTGCTGGGGGGTCCCCATTTGGAGGTAGTTGCTTGGGTCCCGAGTAGGTTGGTAGCTTTGGGACCCCCCTGGTGAGGCCCCCCCAGAGGTAGGTAGATTTTGGGGTCCCCCGTTGGTAGGTGGTAGAAGGGGTCCCCCGTGGTGCTGGTAGATAGGGGCCCCAATAGGCAGATTGGTGCTTGGGGTCCCCCCCAGATGATAACTAGTTTGGGGCCTCCCCAAAAAGGTAGATAATTAGCGTGGGGCCCCCAGTGGTAGGTGCTTGTTTGGGGCCCCCCGGTTAGATAGTTGAGTCTCCTAGGTAGGTAGGGAGAGGTCCCCAATAGGCAAATAGGTAGATAAGGGCCCCCAGTAAGTAGGTAGATAGGGGTCCTCAATAGACAGATAGGTAGCTTGGGGTCCCAAGTAGGTAGATAACTAGTTTGGGGCCTCCAGTAGGTAGATAGCTAGCTTGGGATCCCCAGTAGTTAGGAAGCTTGCTTGGGGTCCCCAGGAGGTAGGTAGCTTGCTTGGGATCTCCAGTAGGTAGGTAGCTTGGGACCCCCAGTAGGTAGAGGCCCCCCCAGTAGGTAGGTGCCCCCAGGAGGTAGGTAGATAGGGGCTCCCCAGTAGGTAGGTAGCTAGGGGTTCCCCAGTCGGTAGCTAGTTAGATAGATAGGGGTCCTCAATCGGCAGATGGGTAGCTTGGGGTCCCCAGTAGATAGATAACTAGTTTGGGGCCTCCAATAGGTAGATAATTAGCGTGGGGCCAACAGTAGGTAGGTAGCTTGCTTGGGGCCCCCAGTAGGTAGGTAGCTTGGATCTCAGTAGGTAGGAAGGGAGAGGTCCCAATAAGCAAATAGGTAGATAAGGGCCCCAGTAAGTAGGTAGATAGGGGCCTCCCAGTGGGTAAGTGGATAGGGGCCACCAGTAGGTAGGTAGTGCCCCCCAGTAGGTAGGTAGATAGGGGCCCCCATTAGTTAGATAGGGGCCCCAAGTAGAAAGGTAGATAGGGGCTCCCCAGTAGGTAGATAGGTGTCCCCAATAGGCAGGTAGGTAGCTTGGGGCCTCGAATAGGTAGGTAGATTGCTTGGGGCCCCCAGTAGGTATGTGGCTTGCTTGGGGTCCCCACAAGGAAGAGCTCTCTCTGTCCTGCTGTAAATCTCAATTGTACTTAGCTATTGCAAAGGGTGAGTTGAGAAAGCCCCGCAAACCTGTTCTCTCTACCATTACTGTGAAACAAGGGGGCAGTACCTGCCGGCGGTGGCGGGTCCCCCCTGGTCTCACAGAGCGGCCAGACCCCATATGGCAGTACTGCCTGTACTCTCCTAATGGCAGCCACGGGCTGACAGCCAGGATGTGATAGAGGGAGAGAAACTTTAGCTCTGTTAATATTAGGTTTTTTATGATTTTGGAAAAGGATTTCTGAAAGTACAGCTTACCGTACCCCCTTACAGTTTTGCTTGTACACACCATTATACAGGGAAACTGCAATCACTGAATGTGGGCGGGAAAAGTAAGACTGTCACTAATGTAGCCCCAGTCAGGATTTTTGGGCTTTTTAATAAGAAATTCTGCTTGAAATCATATAAACCTATATATCACAGGGCTCCGCTTTTCTTGCCTCTATCATATATACCTATATATCACAGAGCATAGCTTCTCTCCCTTACAATATAACTCTTATATCATACAGGCTCTTAGTTCTCTACCCATCCTATCAAATCCTGCTCTTATATATCACTCAGAGCTCTGTTCTCTACCCGTCTATCACATCCTGATTCATTATAAATACAGAGCTCAGCTTTCTCCTCTATCACATCACCTGCTCTTCATATCATCACAGAGCTCAGCTTCTCTCCTCTATCTCATCTTGCTACATATATACCACAGATGTGCTCAGCTTCTCTCCTTATCCTCCTGTGCTCTTATATATCACAGAGACTCAGATTCTCTACCCTCTATAACATCCTGTGCTTATATAACACAGAGCTCAGATCTCTCCCTCTATCACCATCCCTGCTCTATGATATATCACAGAGCTTCAAGCTTCTCTCCCTCTATCACATCCTGCTCTTATCATTTCACAGAGCTCAGCTTCTCTCCCTCTATCACATCCTGTCTTTAATATATCACTCAGAGCTCTGCTTTTTCTCCTCATATCTGTCATTCCTATGCTCTTATATATCACAGAGCTCAGCTTCTCTCCTCTATCAACATTCCTGCTCTTATATTATCACAGAGCTCAGCTTCTCTCCTTCTATGTCCACATCCTGCCTCTTATATAATCACAGAGACTCAGCTTCTCTCCTATATCTCCATCATGCTTCTTATATACCACAGAGGCTCAGCTTCTCTCGTCTATCACTTCCTGCTTATTATATCACAGAGCTCAGCCTTCTCTCCCTCATATCACAATCCTGTTCTTAATTATCAACTAGTAGCTCAGCTTATCTCTCCCTCTTATCACATCCATGCTTCGTATATATCACAGAGCTCAGCTTCTCTTCCCTCTATCGTACATTCCTGCTCTTATATATCACAGAGCTCAGCTTTCTCCCTCTATACATCATGATCTTATATACACAGAATGCTCTGCTTCTTCTCCCTCTATCACATCTGCTTTATATATCAAGAGCTCAGCTTCTATTCCCTTAATTACATCCTGCTCTTATATATCACAGAGGTCTGCATCTCTACTCTTATGATCCTGCTCTTATATGTTCACATGAGCTCAGCTTTTCTCTCCCCTCTATCACATCTGCTCTTATATATTAAAGAGCTCGCAGCTTCTCTTCTCTATCACAATCCCTATATATCCAGAGCCAGTTCTTCATAAATCCCCAAATCACAGGCCGTTCTCTCCCCTTTTCAATCCCTTAAAATATCCATGCTCAGTTCCTCCTCTACAATTCCCTTTTATATCCAAGCCAGTTCCCCCTTAAATCCCTATATTCACAGAGTCAGCTTTTTTCCTCTATAATCCCTATATACCAGAGCCACTCCTCCCTCTATCAATCCCCTATAATCCAGGCTCCTCCCTTTTAATCCCCTATATATCCCGAGTCAGTTCTTCCCCTATCATTCCCTATATTCAGAGCCGTTTCTTCCTTATCAAACCCTTTTATCCCGACTCGCTTCCTTTCTATAACCATTATCCCCAGAGCTCAAGCTGCTCTCTCCTCTATCATATAACCCTATATATCACAAGCTCCGCTCACTCTCCTCTATCATATAAACCCTATATAGTCACAGAGCTCAGCTCCTCGCCTCCCTCTGATCATAGGTCTAACCCTATATAAAGTTACAGGCAGCACACCAGCTCCTCTCCTGCTATCAAGTAACTACCGCGCTTATATATCAGAGCTCAGCTCCTCTCCCTCAATCATATAACCCTATATATCCACAGAGCTCAGCTCCCTCCCTATCAAATAGACCCTATATATCAGAGCTTCAGCTTCCTCCTTCTCTAATCAGTATAACGCCCTATATATTCCAGAGCTCCGCTCCTCTCCCTCTATCATATAACCCAATATAATCACAGAGCTCAGCTCACTCCTCTTACTCATAAAACACTGATATATCACAGTAGCTCATCTCCTCTCCCTCTATCATATAACCATATATAATCAGAGCTCAAGCTCCACACCTCTATCATATAACCCTATATCACTATGCCACTTCAGCGTCCTCCTGCCCTCTGATACAAATAACCCTATATATCAGAGCTCAGCTCCTCTTCTCTATCCTATCAAACCCCTAAAAATTCACAGATGAAGCTCACAGCTCCTCTCCCTCTATTGGCTGATAATAACCCGAGATATATCACAGAGCTCAGCTCCACCTCCTCTACTCATACAAACACTCAACACCCATCACAGAGCTCCGCTCCTCCTCCTCTATCATATAACCTATATTATCACAGACGCTCAGCTCCCTCTCCCTCTAACATATAACCCAATACAACACAGAAGCTTCAGCTCTTCTCCTCTATCCTATAACCCTAAGTATTATGCACAGAGCTCATCTGCCTCTCGCTGCTATCCTACTACGCCATATATCACCACGAGCTCACCTCCTCCACTATCATATAACCCTATATAACTACCAGAGCTCAGCTCCTCTCCCATCTATCATATAACCCATATATCACAGTCGATGCTTCAGGTCTTCTAGCTCCCTCTATTACACCATCCTGCTCTCAGTTAGAGTGCGCGCGATCAGCCACCTGATAGCCGTTTCACCCAGTAAGTCCTACATAATTCCACGCTTCCAGTACGGAATTCAAAGAAGGAAACAAGGGTGAATTTCTTCCTCCTATTTGTCCTATGAGCGGCGCATAAAATACATCCAAGAATTGATTTGTCAGCAGCAGCTATAAGCACCGGAATTACTTGAGTAAAATCAGCGATCAGTGATTCTTCATATGATACAGTTCTGTTTACCATCGGATTGGATGCTGATTCTGTGGCAGATTCAGCACCCTCAGAATCAGTGTCCAAATCTGTTGTGTGAATGTATCTTATCCCCTTAACGACCGCCCACTATATTTTGGCGTCGCTGCAGACATCGGAGTTTGCGGGCCCGGGCCCCGAAAGCACACTAGAAAGGAGCTGTACTCACACCCCTGATCCCACGCGCTCCTGCAAGCCCGGGGGACAGAGGATACCCCCGAACCCAGTGCTTTAAACCCCTTTATTGCGGCGGATCTCACCGCCGCAATCAAAGGACCCCCCTGTTGTTGGCTGACGGAAACCCCGGGGTTGCCCCAAAGGGCACGGGAATGGCTGCAATAAAGCCCGGGGGCCCTAAAAGGGGCCCCAGGGTGTCTGGTAAAAACCAGTACCAGGACAGCTGTGTGCTGCCCTGACACTGCCGGGTTCAGACTGCCAATTTAATGTTTAGCAAAAAAAATTTTTTTACATTACTAAGTGTAAAAAAAAAAAAAAAAATTAAAAATGAAAAAACTGTTCTCCCTAATGGGTTTTAAAAAAAAAGTAAAAAAAAATGATAAAAAAAATAAATATAAAATAAAAAAAAATATTTAAAAAAAAAAATAATTTTGCATATATTAACACACAAAAATACCCCCAAAAATATTGGTTCCCCCACGACCGAATAACGTGAATTAATCAAAATTTTTTAAATGGAAATGTGAAAGGTTAAAAAAAGAAAAAAAAAAATATTTTAAAAAAAAAAAGTAAAAAAAAATTTTCAATTATTTTTAAGTGAACTTAAAAATATTCCCCCCTAAAATTACAACTTGTCTCGAATAAAAAAGGCCTCATCCCAAAGCGTCATTGAAAAATGAAAAGAGTTGCAACTGTTGAAACGCAAGGAGGCAAAAACAAAAACAATGTTCGGGTCATTAACTACTTTTCAGGCCTGGGGCTTAAGGGGTTAAGGGCCTGTGTAATTTACGGGAGATCAGCCGGCACAGTCAGAGCTTGTAAATTTTTTGGCAGCATGCCTATGGGACAGGAGCCCCACTCTCCATCTACACGTAGTCTCCCTAAATTTGGCTGCTCATCACTTGCCTCCAGAACTGGTCTCTTTAACTCGCTCCCTGAACCTTTTGCTTGATGAGTATCCTTCTTCAGTTCACTCTCCTGACGCTCTTCCTGAACCGACTCCACTCACACCACTTCCCGGGTTTTTCCTCTTTGTATACCTCCCCCCGATGCTCTGATGCCATCTACTGTCAGTAAGATGAATTGCCAGCTCCAGCCTTACCCCTGATAGTAATGAAATATATGATGTATTATTCTATTGCTATACAAATGACTATACAGTCATCCGCTCTTCACTTTTTATGGTTATGTATCATGAAGATAACGTCTGCATTTAAAAAAAAAAATGAAAATGTAGATTTCCGAGAGAGAAAATGAAATTACACAAACAATTGGCGCCTTTAATACAGTTTCTATTTGTGAGGAGTATACACAACATTAATTAATTAATCACCCGTCACTGACTATAGTTAATTATTTCCATGTTGGTGTCAAACGTTTGCAAGAAATTATAAATAAAATGCGTTTTGCATAGAAGCTCATTAATAATGTAACGGCGCATATGTGTGTATGTCGCCTGGTGATAACATGTACGGTTCATTTCACTCTACTCTAGAAAATTAAAAAAGCATCATATTAATGGGGCACTTCACTCTGTCCTCGCTCTCATCTCCATACTTCCATAGGGTTGTGTGGAGGGACAACATGCATGATTGACCACTATACCATGTACCCTCTTCCCTACTGTGGATATAGTGGACAGTGACTAGTGTCTTCTGCTGTGCCAAATATAGGGGAAATCCTAGTGGTTAGACCCCCTACCAATATATTCAAATAAGCTCAAGGCTAAAGGATTCTGTGCCATCTATTGCATATAGCGTTCCACTAGTCACCTCCGACTTACTGGGCCTCGCACTGTGGCTGGGATTAAAGCCCAACCAGATACTCATCGACTGACAGCTGTTTCAAGGTGTTTTCCCCCCACCAGTGGAGAGTGGACTCCAGGTGGGCTAGGAGGAGGCTCTAGATGTAGCTTAAAAGAGGAAATGTTCATCATTAGGGAAAGGCACCATGTAGGTGTGTGGAAACTTATACGCTGTGGTTACTCCATTGAAACTTATTAAAGCCAAACCCGATACTCCTGTACTGACAGCTGTTTGCAAGGTGTTCCCCTCCCTCCAGTGGAGAGTGGACTCCTGGTGGACTAGGGGGAGGCTCTAGATGTAGCTTAAAAGAGGAAATGTTCATCATTAGGGAGAGGCACCATGTAGGTGTGTGGAAACTTATACGCTGTGGTTACTCCACTGAAACTTATTAAAGCCAAACCAGATATTCATCTACTGACAGCTGTTTCAAGGTGTTTTCCCCCACCAGTGGAGAGTGGACTCCTGGTGGGCTAGTAAGAGGCTCTAGATGTAGCTTAAAAGAGGAAACATTCATCATTCGGGAGAGGCACCATGTAGGTGTGTGGAAACCTATACGCTGTGGTTACTCCACTGAAACTTATTAAAGCCAAACCAGATACTCATCTACTGACAGCTGTTTCAAGGTGTTCCCCTCCCCCAGTGGAGAGTGGACTCCTGGTGGGCTAGTAAGAGGCTCTAGATGTAGCTTAAAAGAGGAAACATTCATCATTAGGGAGAGGCACCATGTAGGTGTGTGGAAACCTATACGCTGTGGTTACTCCACTGAAACTTATTAAAGCCAAACCAGATACTCATCTACTGACAGCTGATTCAGGTGTTTTCCCACACCAGTGAGAGTGGACTCCTGGTGGTGCTAGTAAGACGGCCTCTATATGTAGCTTAAAGAGGAAACTTCATCATTCGGGAGGACAAACAACTGTAGGTGTTGATGAAACTTATACGCTGTGGTTACTCCACTGAAACTGAAAATATATTGAAAGGGAAAAATCAGGACTCTGCTCCAACTATTGGATGTTGTGTTCCTCAAGTCAAGGCTCAGTGAGTCAAATGTGACTTGAGAAATGCGGTTGAACAAGTCCAGTCGACCATACGCTAAGCCATTTTTAGTGGTGAATAGGTCAAGGGTATCGTTCATAACATTTCCTGGTCCGAGAGCCACATTGACATACTGTGCATCTCCCAGGGTCTGCAGTAAATCTTAGAGGGGTATTCCATGTCTGAGACCCTTACAACACTTCAATTGTAAATACCAAAAATTGCTGAGAGGTGTTGGATCCACTTTAGGGAATGTCAGAGCTCAGAATGGGGGGTCCCTGCTCAGGGCTCTAGAAAGAGGCGATGAGGCGCATATTTTCATTGTAGATTTTGGGGGTTACAGAAATGTCTGTTTTTTTACAACTCTAACTAGAAAGAGCAGAACACATATATGGCCTCCTCTCCAACCATCTTGTGGATCGGCCAGGATTGTGTCAGAAATAAATCCCCTCTGAGGAAGAAATCCCAAGACAACCAGGAAAAAGTTTTACATTATTGCCGGGGGGTTTGATTAAAATACGATAATAGCCCTATAGGCCCCCATATAGTGCTCACCATAACGTACTACCATAATGCCCCATAAAAAGTACTCACCATACAGTACCACAATAACAATTCTCACCATACAGTGCTCACCATAACAGTACTCACCATACAGTGCTCACCATAACAGTGCCCTCCATACAGTGCCCACCATAACAGTGCCCTCCATACAGTGCCCACCATAACAGCGCCCGCCATACAGTGCCCACCATAACAGTACTCACCATACAGTGCCCACCATAACAATTCTCACCATACAGTGCTCACCATAACAGTGCCTGCCAAACAGTACTCACCATAACAGTGCCCACCATAACAGTGCCCGCCATAACAGTACTCACCATACAGTGCCCGCCATAACAATTCTCACCATACAGTGCTCACCAAACAGTGCCTGCCATAACAGTACTCACCATAAAGGGGCCCGCCATACAGTGCCCGCCATAACAGTGCCTTCCATACAGTGCCCACCATAACAGTACTCACCAATACAGTGCCCACCATAACAGTAGATACCATACAGTGCCCACCATAACAGTGTCAGCCATTCAGTGCTCACCATAAAAGAACTCAACATACAGTGCCCGCCATAACAGTACTCACCATACAGTGCCCACCATAACAGTGCCCGCTATAACAGTACTCACCATATGGTGCCCGCCATAACAGTACTCACCATATAGTGCTCACCATAACAGTACTCACATACAGTGCTCACCATAACAGTGCATGCCATATAGTGCCAACCATAACAATACTCACCATACAATGCCTGCCATAATAGTGCCAGCCCACCGTAACAGTACCTGCCATATAGTGCCCACCATAACAGTACTCACCATGCAATGGCTGCCATAATAGTGCCAGCACACCGTAACAGTGCCTGCCCTATAGTGCCCACCATAACAGTGCCCTCCATACAGTGCCCGCCATACTGTGCCAATCATAACAGTACTCACCATAAAGGGGCCCGCCATAGAGTGCCCGCCATAACAGTGCCTTCCATACATTGCCCACCATAACAGTACTCACCAATACAGTGCTCACCATAACAGTAGATACCATACAGTGCCCACCATAACAGTGTCAGCCATTCAGTGCTCACCATAAAAGAACTCAACATATAGTGCCTGCCATAACAGTACTCACCATACAGTGCCCGCCATAGCAGTGCCCTCCATACAGTGCCCACCATAACAGTGCCGTCCATACAGTGCCCACCATAACAGTGCCCGCCATAACAGTATTCACCATATAGTGCTCACCATAACAGTACTCACCATACAGTGCTCACCATAACAGTGCATGCCATACTAGTGCCAGCACACCGTAACATTACCTGCCATATAGCGCCCACCATAACAGTACTCACATGATGGTGCCAAATAGTGCCAGCACCCGAACAGTGCCTGCCCTATAGTCCCACCAAACAGACTCACCATACACTGCCCGCCATAACAGTGCTATCCATCCAGTCCTTGTCAGGAATCTGTCAGGGAAGCTTTAATCTTTATTGGTCAACTCTGCCACCGCAAAAAGGATACACAAAGGGTGAGCCCACACAGGAATCTTTTCCTGACCAAACTCTGGCCAAACAGGGAGCAGGCAAACCAATGAAAAACAGAGCACAAACACAATGGAAAAAAAATAGAAGGAGAGTGTCAGACAAGGCAAGGTTGAACCAGAGGAGCGCACAGCACCGAATCAGAAGACAGGAGAGGAACAGAGACACAAGTCAAGTTCCTGAGTCAGAAAAATCCAAATGCACAATATCCAGGTTACTAGAGCAATCACAGGCACAGGAAGAGGAATTAGGCTGGTTTAAATACCCCACTCCAGCCAGGGCAGAAAAATCCACAGGAAGCCTTTTTGTGGCGATAGCACAGTGCTGACAGTCCTCATCATAACAGTGCCATATAGTGCCCACCATAACAGTGCCAGTCATACAGGGCCCAGGCATAACAGTACCAACCATACAGGGCCCAGGCATAACAGTACCAGCCAAATAGTGCCCACCATAACAGTTCCAGTCATATAGTTCCCACCATAGCAGTGCCAGCCAAACAGTGCCCACCATAGAAGTGCCAGCCATTTAGTACCCGCTATTACAGTGCCGGCTATACAGTGCCTACCATAACAGTTCCAGTCATATAGTGCCAACCATAATAGTGCCTGCCAAGCATATAATGCCCACCATAACAGTGCCAGCCATACAGTGACCACCATAACAGTGCCAGCCTTACTGTGCCTACCATAATATTGCCAGCCATATAGTGCTACCATAACAGTACCAGCCATACACTGCCCACCATATCAGTGCCAGCCATACAGTGCCTACCATAACAGTGCCAGCCATACACTGCCCACCATAACAGTGCCAGCCATACAGTAGCTACCATAACAGTGCTGGCCATACAGTACTAACCATACGGTGCCAACTATAACAGTGCCATCAGTTACAGCTGTCAAAAGATGAATGTTACTTTCTAAAGTATGAGGACAAAGCTTGTTCAAGTCCTAATGGCTGGGGGCCAAATGTGGCCCCTGGAACGCATTTGTTGCAGGTCTGGTCTAGGGGGTGTGCCAGTTTCTGCATCAGTCTAAAGCCCTCAGACCTCAACCAGTCATAGTCACTGTCACTCTGCGGTGCATGTGAGATCCCATGACTGGCCAATGAGCGTGGACGGACAGCTGCAGGAGCGGTGATGGATCTTTACTGCAGGGTTATGAGCGGTCATTCTCTTTTAGATACATATGTGAGATTTACGAGGCTCATACCGTAAGTCAAATAATAAAAATAGCCGTCACATAGTGCACGAATATTGTATGATGTCCAAACCCAAACATAAAGGGCATTCTGGTAATAGACACATAGAGGACGTGGCATGGCCGTACCTACAGTTTTGTGTTATTCAGTGTCAAGGATTCTGAACAGTTTATCAACTACTCGCTCAGGCCCAGGGTTCACTTGAATGTTACACAGTGAACTGCAGATATTTCAGGATCAAGCCGGGCAGCAAAAATTAGTAACAAACTGATTAAAGTATTGATTTTGGGGACAGTGTGTTCAGCCAGCGGGATTGGCTTCCAGTGTTATTTTCCATCTCACTTGTAACTCTTCAATTGCCATATTGTTCAGATCATGCAAACTATAACTGTATCTGGCTATTGCAAAAATACTGATGTCCAATTGCCAGGGGCCCTTAAAGGGAACCCGTCACACAGCGAAACAGGTGAAACCCACAGTGTCCCCTGGATATGACAGGTCTGGGACTGCCAAGAGAAGTACAAAGCAAGAGACAGAGTACAAGGATCAGGTGAAGTATGTGCAGTCATGTACAGTAGTTGTAGGATGGACCCCAAGAATCATCTTCACTGCTGGACTCCAAAAATCAACCCCACTGGTGGACTCCAAAAATCAACTCCACTAGTGGTCTCCAAAAATCAACTCCACTGGTGGGCTCCAAGAGTCAACTCCCTTAGTGGTCTCCAAGAGTCAACTCCCTTAGTGGTCTCCAAGAGTCAACTCCCTTAGTGGTCTCCAAGAGTCAACTCCATTAGTGGTCTCCAAGAGTCAACTCCATTAGTGGTCTCCAAGAGTCAACTCCATTACTGGTCTCCAAGAGTCAACTCCACTGGTGGCCCCAAGAATCAACTCCAATGGTGGCCCCAAGAATCAGCTCCACTGGTGGCGCCCAAGAAACAAAACCACTGGTGGACACCAAAAAACAACCCCACTGGTGGACTCCAAAAATCAACTCCACTAGTGGTCTCCAAAAATCAACTCCACTGGTGGGCTCCAAGAGTCAACTCCCGTAGTGGTCTCCAAGAGTCAACTCCCTGAGTGGTCTCCAAGAGTCAACTCCCTTAGTGGTCTCCAAGAGTCAACTCCCTTAGTGGTCTCCAAGAGTCACCTCCATTAGGGGTCTCCAAGAGTCAACTCCATTAGTGGTCTCCAAGAGTCAACTCCATTAGTGGTCTCCAAGAGTCAACTCCATTACTGGTCTCCAAGAGTCAACTCCACTGGTGGCCCCAAGAATCAACTCCAATGGTGGCCCCAAGAATCAGCTCCACTGGTGGGGCCCAAGAATCAACTCCACTGGTGGGCTTCAAGAATCAGCTCCACTGGTGGCTCCAAGAATCAACTCCACTGGTGGGCCCTGGGCAACCCATCTGATAGTGAATAAACTGGTCTGTAAGTAGCCTATGCTTACCAACTGTTCTATTTCCTCTAGAAAATTCTGGAAAATCAGGCCACAAAAAGGGTGGAGCTTATGTAAACTTCTTCCCTCAAAATGGGTGGTGCTGATTCCAGATAAAGGGCATTTCCAGATGATTGGGGCATTCACGTGGAAGTGAGAAGTTTGGCAGGTATGCTGTATCCATGGAGACACAAAACTCCGCATAAAGACAAAAAGAAGAATTTCAATCACGCTACCAAAAAAAAAAATCCCAAAAATGCATCAAAACTGTGCCAAGGTTTTGGAAGAGGTTTTGAAGCTTTCCATTGACAACGCTTCAAGAATTAACATGACAATTATTTTTCAGCGGCCAAAGAAGCGCGGAAAAACCTCATTGTGTGTGAACTACAGCGCAATGAAAATGAACTGGGGGTGTTTTGGAGGCTTTTTGACGCTGTTTTGGGTGCAGAAACACTCCGAAAACAGCCCCCAAAACAGCGTCATAAATATACTAGCATTTTTTAGATACCTGTTTAGGTTCGTTTTTCACACTCAAACACGTAACTGACAATGCTCAGTGTGATTTAAATTAATTTAAATGTAAAACACGTATCATCGTTTAGATGACATACGTCTTTCGGATGCGTTTAATGAACCCGTTCAAAGAATCGTCATGTCAATCCTTGATCCGTTTTATGCAGCAGACGCCCTATTTAAAACTATAGGATATGCTTCTGCTGCACACACAACGTATCCAAACACTCAGCACACTTTGGGTACGTGTTTGGATACGTTTTACACAATGTTTCTGTTTAACAATCAAAAAAACGTATTCAAATACGCCGTGTGCACATACCTTAAGGTCGGCCCTCACAGGGACTTATTCAGCCAACACAACTACTGAGTTTTATCTCAGATTTCTAATAAAATTAGGAAATGCTTAACCATAATACACTAGAGCAATAAAAGGGGGGGAAAAAAAATCATTGCAAAAATGTACACACCCTTTATGGAGCAATAAAAAAAAATGTACACACCCTTTAAATTTTATGGGGCATTGCTCTTTAAATGTGATTCTAAACTTCACAGACTTCGCCATATAGACTGTAGTATTTTATGTGACTATGTACAGATGTGGCCTTCGGTTATATACTGTGATTCCAAGACCTTGTAGTAGATCGTAAAGGCCAGCGATCCATGCTCCCAACCATCCAATTTAACCATGGTCTTAAATAATTTCAAACACCAGTGACTTTGGATGAAAAAAAAAAAAACTCATTTCCTTTATTATTAACCCCATAACAGCCTTTAAGAAAATTCCAATATCCAATTTTTTTTTTTAAATGAATTTCCTGTCCTGGCCCAAAACCCCCAAACATTACAGTGTATCAATTAAACAAGAATCTAAACTTCTCACTTGCTTTTCTATGGACTAAAAGGGATTTTGCCGCAATCTCATTTCATGCCTCCTGCATCCAGCTCTTCAGCTCTGTGTGCTCAGACGGGGGCGTGCGTGATTTGTTTCAATTGCAGATCATGTGACCCAGCTGGATGACATCACCAGGCCTTCCCTCTCTGTAGACAAAGAAAGGTCTGTTTATGTGCAGAACTGTAAGTATCTACATTGTAGCTCATAGGTAAAATTGTTGTCTCCAGGCACAAGGGTCCTCGGTTCAAATCCCTGCAGGAACCAAACCTGTGTTTTTTTTTCTCTTTATCAATGCACAGACCTGATTGAGGTTTCTTTTTTTAATGTATTTGTATTGTTTGACTAATTACTAAGGAGTACAGTGGACGGGAGTAGAATGACAGCACCCGGGGTTTGAACACTCAGTAGCTGCCTGAGAGGAGACGTGATGTCTGAGCATGTGCGACCAGGGCTGAGGAGCTCTCAGCCCTGGTCGTATCCCCTGGAGACAAGCTGTAAACAATGGATCACTAAAGGGGCAGCTAAAACAAAAACGGTGCAGAATTTTTAATAATAATGAATGGTGAAAATGTTTATTATTTCATTTTCAAACTTCCCACGTCAATTTTACTTCGTGGCAAAACTCCTTTAACTTAAAGCAGTTTTCCATTCCTGAATTGTGCACTCATATAACTCCGCCTACAATTTTATTATATAGGAATTTTTTGTTAAGTTTTTGTCTTCCTATGGATCAACAATATAGGACACTAGGCTGAACTGGGTGGATGTCTGTCATTCTTCAGCCTTACAAACTAGGTAACTGCATGTTGCTGCTGTTATGGAATTGTTATTCAAGCAATTCCCTGAAAACGCAAAAGGATGGCAGAGCAAAAGAAAACCCACACAAACAACTATCTGCAATCAAACACCCTCTGGGTAGCATAATATAAGGCCAGGGGGCCAAAAGGGCAGTATGGTCAGTACTCCTGTCAGGGGTCCTAATCAAAAAGGAGCATTTATGCTATCTATCATACATGAAAAAACTTTGAGACTCTCGGTTCACATATTTGGTCAAAATATGTTTAGGCCACGACTTTCAACGTGACTCAATTGGGCAGTCTGCTATCTTTACTCTCAATCAGCCATAGCCTTCCTGGTCACCTTTTGCAGTAGTGTGCGCTGGCGCGTCTGGTGTATTGTATAATTCGTGTGTCGCAGCTGCCAGTGGCACCAGGTTGCATATGGTTTTTCAGAAATGTTTTTGTGTGCAGAAACATACGTTATACTTGGTTGTAAATTGATTTTAAACCTTTATATGGGAGGAAAGGGGGTTGCTTCCATTTTGGGTTTCTGCCCCCCCCGCCCACTCTCACAGGCTGTCATAAGAAGGGCAGCTTGCAGGTTGGGTGTTTTTTTATTTTTTCTCTCTGAATATTTGAAGTCGGTGAACAAGTGAGATGCCTGATTGGCCGATTGAGAGGTAAAAGATAGCATAGGACTGCCCGATTTTGAGATAGTTTGAAAGTCGTGGGCAGCTTAAACATCTTTTGATCAAAATATGTGAACCGAGAGTCAAGTTTTTTCATGTATGATAGATAGCATAAATGCTTCTTTAGGGATTTCCACGTAGTCTAATCAAAAAGGGGCCCACTAATATGTTAAGTAGTAATGGGTGGACCCCCATTTAATTTGTCTGGATGGGGCCCTGAAACGGTTAATAGATGACTGAAGGCAGCCCTGTCTAAGGCTGTGTCTACACAGATACAATCCGCAAAAATCCGACTGTAAATCATCCCCATAGACCTCAATGGAAAATCCGAGCTATAGCCTAAACAGCTCAGATTTTCTGAGGTTGAATTTCAAATCCGAAATCCAGTCCAAAAACGTAGAGCATGTTCTATAGTCCGTCGTATTCCACTTGAAAACAACAGATTAGAGTACTGTTCAGTGTTAACGGGCCGTCAAAAATCCGAAAACCAACTGCAAAATCCGTGCGAATAAATGCGGTAAAAAATTTAAACCGATTGTAAAATACTGGTAAGGTTCCATAACAGAATCCGACCGTATTTTACAATTGCCTAAGGCTGCATCCACACAACTAAGGGAAAAGAACTTCTGAATCCTAAAACCTCTTTGTCCGACGAGTATTTGAACTGTATTTTACACAAGAACCAAGTGAATTTTAATTCTGTTTTTACTTTTTGGTGCAGTTTTCAGATTTGTTTTTTCAATTGTTTTTTGCACCTTAGAGCACTATTGAGTTTTTGGATGAAGATTTGCACCAAAAAACGCACACAAAGCTTTCTAGACATTTTTCATGCCATCCCATTGACTTCAATAGTAAATTTTCCACTGTTTTTAGAACGAAACTTGACAGAAGAATGAACATGTTCTAAGCGTTTGGAAAAAAAAATGGGGATTTTGAAAACCGAGCTTAGAAAATCCAAGTTGTGTGGTCTACAACTCGGATTTTCTATTGAGGTCTATGGGGAGGGTTCACAGTTGGTTTTTGATGGTTTTGAAAATCCGAATGTGCCTAAAAAAACACAACTGGAGATACTTGCCATATAGACGGACCCGAAGGGTATGTTCACACGGGGTAATTTTTCCGTGTATTTGCGCTCTAATATGAGCGAGATGCGCGCCAAAATTCTGGTAATCCACAGTTCTCATAGAGATCTATGGATTACGCCTCCTCTCCCCGGGTGTACAATACGGCGAGCGGGGAGAGAAGTGACATGTCAATTACTTGCGGCGAATACGCATCACAAGTAATGAATGTCAATAAGCCTGTAATGGGAGTAGGTGCGTATTAGCGCGAGCTCCCGAGACACATGATGTACTGCGGCGTGTACTGTACGCACCGCAGTACATCGTGTGAACATACCCTGAGGCTACCTCTAGGTCTTCACCAGAGCGCAACACAAGGCAGGTTGGATTTGGTTGCTAAGGACCCAGATGCGTCTGTAAAAAGATGCTAGAAAAAAGATCCAAGTGTGAGAGAAAGGAATAAACTAGTCAGAAAGCACAGATGGCACAGGAATAACAATGTGCAAAAATTAAGACAAAACAAAGTCAAACCAAGCCGGGATCAAATGTCAGGGGGGCATGGATAATCTAAATCAGAGCGCAGAAGAGTAACCGGAAACCAAGTCACGAACTAACAAAGAAATACACAAAGCACGGAAACCTCGAATAAAGGATACAGAGAACAATCACAGGCAGGGAGCAACAGAGAGTCAGGTTCAAATACCCCACCGCTGACAAATGGATCCAAACGGATACCTGCAGTATTGGGACCAAAGTACAGTGTGAACCCCTTCTAAAAAGAGTTGCCTGACATTTATAACATACAGTAGATCTGTTTTGTTTTTTTCTGCAATAGCACCCCTCTTGTCCAGAGGCTGTGTCCGGTATTGTATCACAACTCCATTAGTAAGTGGGAACAGCTGGCAGGTGATCTATGAAGGCATCTCTGGCTAGCACTGTATATGGCGGAACAGCTTGCAAGCAATATATGTATTCAGTGTCAGACTGGGATTCCTAAGGCCCAAAAGTAAAAGTGATTCTTTGCGCCCACCAGTGGAGTTGGTTCTTGGGGCCCACCAGTGGAGTTGGTTCTTGGGGCTACCAGTGGAGCTGATTCTTGGGGCCCACCAGTGGAGTTGGTTCTTGGGGTCCACCAGTGGAGTTGGTTCTTGGGGCTACCAGTGGAGCTGATTCTTGGGCCCACCAGTGGAGCTAATCCTTGAGGTCCACCAGTGGAGCTGATTCTTGGGGCCACCAGTGGAGTTGATTCTGGGGCCCACCAGTGGAGTTGATTCTAGGGGCCACCAGTGGAGTTGATTCTTGGGGCCACCAGTAGAGTGTATTCTTGGGACCCACCAGTAGAGTGTATTCTTGGGACCCACCAGTAGAGTGTATTCTTGGGGCCCACCAGTGGAGTGTATTCTTGGGGCCACCAGTAGAGTGGATTCATGGGGCCACCAGTAGAGTGGATTCTTCTGGCCACCAGGAGAGAGTATTCTTGGGACCCACCAGTAGAGTGTATTCTTGGGACCCACCAGTGGAGTGTATTCTTGGGGCCCACCAGTGGAGTTGATTCATGATGGCCACCAGTGGAGTTGATTCTTGGTGCCCAACAGTGGAGTTGATTCTTTCCTCCACCTCCACAGATACTGTACATGTCTGACTTTTGGATAAGGGATGAGCTCCAATTGGTTGGATGGGCTGTTATTGCTCTCTATGAGCGCTGTTTGGTTGCTATGGGCTCTGGTTACTATGAGCTCTGATTGGTTGCTATGAGCTCAGATTGTTATGGGCTCTGATTGGTTGCTATGAGCTCTAATTGGTCGGTATAAGTTCTGATTGGTTACTATGGGTTCTTAATGGTTGCTATGAGCTCTGATTGGTCACTATTATCTCTGATTGGTTTCTATCAGCTCTGATTGTTATGGGCTCTGGTCGGTATGAGTTCTGATTGGTTACTATGGGCTCTGATTGGTTGCTATGAGCTCTGATTGGTCGCTATGAGCTCAGATTGGTTGCTATGGGCTCTGATTGGTTGCTATGAGCTCTGTTTGTCGCTATGAGCTCTGATTGGTCGCTATGGGCTCTGATTGGTTGCTATGGGCTCTGATTGGTTGCTACGGGCTCTGATTGGTCGCTATGGGCTCTGAATGGTTGCTATGAGTTCTTATTAGTTGCTATGGGCTCTGATTGGTTGCTATGAGTTCTGATTAGTTGCTATGAGTTCTGATTGGTTGCTATGAGCTCTGATTGGTTGCTATGAGCTCTTATTGGTTGCTATGGGCAACAAAGAAAGTCTTACTGCTAGACAGTGTTCAAGTGTTCATACATAAAGATTAACATGAGGATTCCCATACTTCCCGGTGTAAGGCGTCCTGGCCGGGAGCTCCTGTGTAATAAGCTGCTTCCTATTTTACGCGGTAACAGATTGTCAGCACGATGAGTCTCCCTTTTCTTCCTCAGCGCTGGAGATTGCAATAAAAATGTCATCGCCGCATTAATACAAAATCAGTTATTTCTCCGATTACAGACGTTTCCATCATTGTACGGACATCGCACAATGGCGCCCGCCCCGGACACGACGCCCATCAGTCGATGCTGGACTCAGAGCTCATCTGCGAGTGGGAAAAAAAATGCAAAAGGGGATGAAAATTTGGAAGCGAACTTCACCTCATGAAGCCTTTTCTTAATTAATGTTTCTTGATCATGTAGGCGCTAAATTAGCTGCTTGGAATGTGGTGAGACGCATCCCAAAACAGGACGGGCATGCACTACCCCCCTCCAAACACATAAGTTCTAGCATCCAAAATTTGGAAGCGTCAGTCAGCCAGTGGTCCCATCATCTCTGTGGTGAGGGCCGTCCCCTGTCCTCATGGGGCGGAAGATAGACTGTTAACCGAAACCACAAATATTACTATTGATTGAATAGCGTTTCTTATACACAGCTGGGTCACATTATTATGACCACTCACGACCATTTTCAATGTTGGCAACGCCTAGTAGATGAATTTGTGTGTAGTGAGCTGGCTTGGTGGATGTTTAAGGTGGGTGATAGGCTGTCTGCAAACATATCCCTCATTATTGTTATGGGTAAAAGGGCGATTTATCAGTTGCAAAAAGGGACAATTATTAGCTTTCATGCCAAGCGTGACGAGATTGCTGACACTGCACAGTTTGTGGACTTCACTCTATTGTGAAGTCGTATCATGAGTGGATAAATGGCGCCATTGTGAATAAGAGACGTGAAAACTGTGAAGTACCACATGGCACTAATCAGAGGTGTTTTTATGTGTTTTTTTTTTTTGCTTTTTTTATGATTATTTTACACTTAGTAATGTATTAGCATAGTCCTGTCTACTCCTGTATGCTAATACACTACCATTAGTGTCAGGCTGCTGTCAGGGCAACACACATTGTGCCCTGACTTCAGGCTTGCTATACAGACAGTTCTCTAGGTCCGCAGGGCTGACTGTACAGACATTCCCCAGGCTCTGTTGGTCACCGGGAGTCCCAATCACCCGATGGAGCAGGGGAATCCGATTGATTGTGCGGTGATCATGGACGGTGGCAAGAAATGGTTAAGTGCCGGGGATCAGAGGTTTCCTGCGCTCCCTGACATTTACAGAGACTGCTCTAGGAACGGAGCTATTAACTACAGTTCTGTTCCTAGCGCAGTTATGCCTCTGGGAACCGCAAAAACCCCTCTGTCTTTTGGTGTCGTTGCAGACAGATGACCTGCACCGCCTGACGTCAAAAGCCAACAGGCGGTCGTTAGGGAGTTAAAAAATAGAAATTTACACCAAACATTGAACTTCATAAAAAAAATTTTTTTTAAAACTCATTCAAAAACAGTGCAGGTTTTTTTTTTTCACATTCCACCCTACATTAAAATGTTCGTGGTTTCTCAGTACTGTACTTTATATGGTAAAGTCAATGGCACCATTAAAAGTTACAACTTGTCTCGCAAAAAACAAGCCCTCATATGTCTATGAAGATGGAAAAATAAACATTTTATTGCTCTTGGCAAGAAAAAACTAGCACAACTGAAAAAAAATCTCTGTTTTATTAAAGGGGTTGTCTCGCTACATTGATTCATCTTACCTCAGTCCTGTTTTCTTGGTTTCATTTTGAATTCAGGGGCGTGTTTACTGACTTCTACTAGGCTGCAGTAGAAGCCAGGTCTGTAGCTATAGCAACCAATGCTGGCAGCCTATCAAGAGAGATCGAACAGGTCTGTAGCTATAGCAACCAATGCTGGCAGCCTATCAGGAGAGATCGAACAGGTCTGTAGCTATAGCAACCAGCACTGGCAGCCTATCAGGAGAGATCAAACAGGGCTGTAGCTATAGCAACCAGTGTTGGCAGCCTATCAAGAGAGATCGAACAGGTCTGTAGCTATAGCAACCAGAGCTGTCAGCCTATCAAGAGAGATCGAACAGGTCTGTAGCTATAGCAACCAATGCTGGCAGCCTATCAGGAGAGATCAAACAGGTCTGTAGCTATAGCAACCAGCACTGGCAGCCTATCAGGAGAGATCAAACAGGGCTGTAGCTATAGCAACCAGTGTTGGCAGCCTATCAGGAGAGATCAAACAGGTCTGTAGCTATAGCGACCAGCACTGGCAGCCTATCAGGGGAGATCAAACATTGCTGTAGCTATAGCGACCAGCACTGGCAGCCTATCATGAGAGGTTGAACAGGTCTGTAGCTATAGCAACCAGCATTGGCAGCCTATCAGGATAGATCAAACAGGTCTGTAGATATAGCAACCAGTGCTGGCAGCCTATAAGGATAGATCAAACAGGCCTGTAGCTATAGCGACCTGAGGAGCTGATGCAGCCAATACAAGAGGGGATTTCTAGGAATAGGTAGGACACTGTTAATGGACACATATTGCAAAGTGACTTGTTTTTGCGAGATCTTTAACATAAAAAGCAGCAATCCTTGTAGTGAGACAACCCATTTAAGGGGTTAATCTTAGTGGAATAAATTCTTTGGTCACATATTAAAAAGATAGAGGTGGCAATAGATATGCCAAGAATGTGCATAACATACATTAACATCACTCCAGATCCCTACAGCAATGTTCTTGCCCACAGGATGTGCCAGGTATTGCAGCTTGGACCTATTTGCGTGAGCTGCAATACCAGACATTGCCACATGGATAAGAGTGGCGCTGTTGACTCTATTAAAAAAAGCATAACATAATTACAAAGGTGGGAAAGTTTAGCACAATTTCTACAACATTGATAGTCCCTTACTCCACTTGGATAAGAAGAGCAGCTGCGGCACGAGGCAAGATGTCAGTTTTACAGATAGAAGACAAACCGCAGAGCGCTGTCGATTCTCCGCATGGTGCCGAAAAAATGATCACATGACATCTGCCTCTCACCGGGGATGATTTGTTCCTCGGTGACAGCAGCGGCGTCAGACCTGATTGGGGCGTTTAGAGTTCTTTGCTTGTCATTTAAACGAAGCAAATCTCTATTGATTCCATAAGCAGATGTCAGTCAGGGAACCCATCAATCTCTCCAAATAGAATTTACAGACAATGTAAAGTATTATCAAAGAATCCTGCAGGGAAAAAAGCCTTATTTTTGTGCCCTTAGAAGAGAACTTTTCGTAATGTCACTTATAAGGAGGATTAAATTCCTGAGCATCGGCGGCTCCCGAGGACACCAAGGCTTCAAAGACGAGTACAATGCACTTCTCTATAAGAAAATATCATAGAAAACGTATAGAGGAAATAGTCTGGGGTGATATTCACCATCAGCCAGAACACTATAACCACCTGCCTAATGCTGCATAGCATTGTGTGGCCTATCCATCAAGGCCTGGACTCCACAAGATCTCTGAAGAGTCCTGTGGAATCCGGCAGCAAGACATTACTAAATTGATCGACCTCCATGGATCGGACTTGTTTTCCAGCTCATCCTACAGATCCTCGATTAGACTGAGATCTGGGAATTTGGAGGCCGAGTCACCACTTTGAACTCTTTGTCCTGCTCCTCGTTCCTCCTGGACAATCTTTGCATTTTGCATTGTGGTCGGGACATTATACTACTGGAAGAGGCCGCTGCTATTAGGGGACCCCGCTGTCATGAATAAGAGGACTTGGTCTGTACAATGATAAGGTAGGGAGTACATGTCACAGTAACCATTACATGATGCCAGGACACTCGGGTTCCAGAAGAACATTGCCCATTAGATGGCCCCCATTATCTTCCCATAATGAACCCTGGTGCCATCTCTTCCCCAGGTAAGTGACGCACATGCGCATGGCCGTCCACATGATGCCCGGACGCTAGGTTTCCAGAAGAACATTGCCCATTAGATGGCCCCCACCATCTTCCCATAATGCACCCTGGTGCCATCTCTTCCCCAGGTAAGTGACGCACATGCGCATGGCCGTCCACATGATGCCAGGACGCTAGGTTTCCAGAAGAACATTGCCCATTAGATGGCCCCCACCATCTTCCCATAATGCACCCTGGTGCCATCTCTTCCCCAGGTAAGTGACGCACATGCGCATGGCCGTCCACATGATGCCAGGACACTAGGTTTCCAGAAGAACATTGCCCATTAGATGGCCCCCATTATCTTCCCATAATGAACCCTGGTGCCATCTCTTCCCCAGGTAAGTGACGCACATGCGCATGGCCGTCCACATGATGCCAGGACACTAGGTTTCCAGAAGAACATTGCCCATTAGATGGCCCCCACCATCTTCCCATAATGCACCCTGGTGCCATCTCTTCCCCAGGTAAGTGACGCACATGCGCATGGCCGTCCACATGATGCCCGGACGCTAGGTTTCCAGCTGAACATGCCCCATCACACTGCCTCCGCCATCTTTTCATCTTCCCAGCCGTCCATATGATGTAAATGGTACTTCATCAGACCAGGCTCCAGTTCTGATGCCCATGTGTCCATTGTAGACTCTTTTGATGGTGGACAGGGGTCAGCATGGGTGCTCTGTATCTACACAGCCCCCTACAGCCCTATGTGTCGGCACACTCTGCCATAAAGCCCCGACTGCTGGAGGCTGCAGTGATAGATGACTTTGTGGAGCTTTCTCCCATCTCCCTCCTGCATCTCTGGAGCTCAGCCACAGTGATCTTGGGGTTCTTCTTTACCTCTCTCACCAAGGTTCTTCTCCCACGATTGCTTAGTTGGGCTGGACGCCCGGGTCAAGGAAGAGTTGTGGTCGTCCCAAACTTCTTCCATTTAAGGATTATGGAGGCCGCTGTGCTCTTAGGAACCTCAAGTGCCGCAGAAATTCATTTGTAACCTTGGCCAGATCTGAGCCCTACAGTCCTATGTGTGCTGACACCTTTCTACCATCAAATTTGTGCTCCAGTAGTTCTTCTGTGGGATTGGGCCAGACAGGCCCAATCTCGCGGATTAAAGGTACCGGACAAGCATGGCGTGTTTGCCTAATTTACAATTATATACTCACGGAACCAATGATACAAAATGCCGCCATGGACATGATGCAAATCCATTGTCCGCAATAAGGCATCAATGCCCCACAAGGATATCGGGTCCCGGAAGGAGGAGCAACCTAAGGCATACACAACATGCTTTTTCCGGTACCCTTAGTAGTGCTTCTGGGCTGATGGTAATGATACATGCCATTCTCCTATATGCTTGTACAATCTGTGGATATCCTCCTAGTTAGTATTTATTTAGAGTATTCCTATGATAACTCAGATTTTGTATTTTCTCCCTGATGAACCCTTTGTATTTTGGGGAAAGGCATTGGTGGAGTACTTTTGTAGTATCGCGAGGAATATTTTTGTAGTATCAGTGGATAATACATTCATTTTGGAAAATGCCTTTGCTATTTCATCCTTATGCGCTGCTTTATCAGTGCTTTATACTGGAGTAGTATTTTTGAAGTATATGTGGATGTGCAATATTTTGTGTAATGTGTTTTGGTTATCTCATCTATTTGCATTGTTCTATTAGATATTTATGTTATTCACCCTATTAGTTTTTTTGCTTGTGTTATAGTCCATCACTGTCCTTGGGATTTCTAGGTTTGGGTAAGAGGTTCGTGATTGGAGCCGCCCTTTTCGTGGCAATAGCACCACTTAGGCAGGGTCTTAGTACTCATGGTATATTAGAGGTTGTATTTTCTTTAGTTTTTTTTAAGGATACCATTAAAAGTTATATTTTATATTGGATTCACATCTTAGATGTGGGTTTTTTTTCATTCCCTATGTACATCATTGAGCCTTGGATACCCATGACCTCCATTACTGGTTGTCCTTCCTTGGAGCACTTTAGGTAGATATTAACCACTGTATACTAGGAACTTCCTACAAGACCTCCCATTTGGAAGATGCTTTGACCCATGATTGTCTAACTATTTTGTGGCCCCACAGACTCTCATGGAAAGCAAATGGAAATGAATGGCCAACAAAATAAAGGTCTTAAAGGGGCTGTCTCACTACAAAGATCAGCTTTCAACGTTTTGGGAACACTAAATGAAGACGTTTTCCAAATATATTGTGTTCATTTTTTATTTGTTAAGGAGCTACAAGTGATTTTATCACCTTCCTGGCTCTTTCTGGTCCCCCAAGTGACCGACCTGTGTACCCCCCACCCCCCTGCTGTTTGTTCTATCTGATAGCAGGGAGTGATGTCTTCACACAGGTTGCAGCAGCACAGAACTCCAGACAGTGAGAGAGTGAGCTTGTTTGTTATCTGATCTTTCAGACAAAAGAGTAAGTACTGCTGTTTACTTAAATCTCATGCTGTCAGGACCAGGGAGGCTTCTGAGTTAATCTAATTAGTAGAGGTCTGAATACACTGAGCTCATATGCTAATTACAGAGAGCTTGACCAGGAAGTGACAGAGCAAAGCAGCATTATTTCATTCATGCATCCTATGAAACTTTGAGATGAGACAACCCCTTTAAGTTTAGATGTAGAGAACTGCTGCAATAAAGATGACCAGTGCATGCGTGGCCACCGCCGGAGGCATGAATCTTCTGGGCCCCAATGCAAAACTAATAAAAGGGCCCCCAGCTACCATTGGATATTTATAACACTGGTGTTTTCAGCAGTTTTTATGCCCCCCATAGGCTCAAGGGCCCAGTAGCATCTGCTACCTCTGAACCCCCTATAGCTACTTCCCGGGCCACCACTGCCTGCTGTAAAAGGTGGACATGACTATTGGAATCCAAGACAAAAACCATGTAAGTTATCACTGCAAAGAATAAATATTATGAAGGTCCTTCGCTTTATAAATAATATTTTATGGGATAACCCTTTTAATTACAGATCACATATGGCAATATTTTTTAATTGTGAGATTTCCCCCTCTTCCAATGATTTACAGCAGGTAATTACCAATGTGTCTATACTCATTCATCTTATCATCATCTAAATCAATATACATTTCAGGCAGATACTAAATCCTCCCTTTTTTTATTTGCATGGATATACTGTGCAGTTCCAATCTCTAATTACACCGCTAACTGCATCTCAATGACTTTAATTACATGGAAAAACCTATCAATAGATATATGAGCGCCCGTATTTGAATGGACAGAGCGTCATTTATAATCCATACTCCACAGTGTAAAAGGGAACAGTAGCCAGCTTCTAGAGACAGGAAGAATTGCTGCAAGATTCACAGGAGGGTGAAAGTGTTTATAAGTGATATTACATTATAGTCTTGCATAGGCTCGGACTGACCCATAGGGGCTCCTGGGCATTGTGGGTCCTTGGACATGGTCTGGGGCTACTTTTCAGGGAGAAAGCAAGAGAAAAAGATGAAGAGTCATGTGCAGTAGCTGTAGGATGGGTCCCCAGAATCAACTCCAGTTGTGGGCCCCAGAAATCAGTTCCAGTGGTGGGCTCCATGATCAACTCCACTGGTGGGGTTCATGATCAACTCCATTGATGGGTCCAAAGGACAAACTTCACTGGTGGGCCAAAGGACCAATTCCACTGGTGGGCCCCATGAACCAGGTTCACTGGTGGGCCCCAAGAATCAACCCCACTGGTGGCAGCCAAGAAGCAACTCCACTTGTGGGCCCAAGAAACAACTCCACTGGTGGGCCTCAAGAATCAACTAGACTGGTGGGCCCCAAGAACCAAAACCACTAGTGGGCCCCAAGAACCAACTCCACTGGTGAACCCCAAGAACCAACTCCACTGGTGAACCCCAAGAACCAACTCCCCTGGTGAACCCCAAGAACCAACTCCGCTGTGGGCCCCAAGAATCAACTCTACTGGTGGGCCTCAAGAATCGACGCCGATGGTGAGCCCCAAGAACCAACTCCACTGGTTGGCCCCAGGCACCCAGTCCGGCACTGGTCTTACACTATGTTTCCTTATCAGGGTTGGGATGACGGGCAGGCAAAGGTAGGTTACTTCCAATGGTGCCGCCCCAGGAAAGGGGAACAAGGATGTATGAAAGTCATATAATCATGAAGGCAATAGTCAAAGATCAAGATGAGCATCAAAGTTAAAAAGCAAAACCTAGAACATGAACTTAGGAGCTATCCCAAATTCTGTGAGGTCATAAAATCACAAGGACAATGGTCAAATATCAAGATGGGCACAATAGCAAGAAGAGCAAGAACTAGACTACAGACCTAAGATCTCCAGATGCCTTGAGGTCATGGAATCATGAGGGCAACAGTCAAAGATGAAGATGGCACTAAAGCAAGTAGACCTAGAAGCTACCAGAGATGCTATGAAGTCATAAAATTATAAGAGCAATCTCAAAGATCATGATGGTCAAAGCAAGAGGGTTTTAGAGTAAAGTCTTGCCAAACAGCGGAGTCTTAGGAGTCCCTGGTCTTCCTTCTCAACTCTTAGGTTTGGACTCCACTGAAAATTAACTCTGAGGTTGCTACCCCCAACAAGGCACCCGGAGTAATGGCTGGTGTACAAGCTGGGTACAGAAAGGCTAGGCAGAGTTGTAGTCAGGCCATCAGTGAAGAGGTCAGGGCAGGCGGTGTACAATCGTAGTCGAGGTCACTGGCAAAAAAAAAGTAGTAGACGGTAGACGGAGTAACCGGGTCAGGAACGTTGAGTCAGTGCCAGAAAGCACACACAGGTAGACACAATGCACCAACAAACTGTCGCTGAGGAATGAGGGAGGAGCACCTATATATACACGAAGGTCTCAGAGCATGGTCTCTGGATAAGCTGTGTGGTGCGTCCTGGCCCTTTAAATCAGGGCAGGTGCTCACGGGCGTGCCCTAGAGAGCAGTCAAAGGCAGAGAAGCCAGCAGGAGGATCCAACAGGGAGCCGACCACATGAGCCAGGACCTTCAGCCTTCAGACACCACCAAATAGTGGAGAGGTAAGATAATACTAAATCCATAAGTTTTATGTCCATAGGTGACGTGTCCTATGATCAAGTGTAAACTGTGCGCACAACCTTGCCTGTAGGACATATCAACCAGAGAAGGCTTACGAATTCCACCCGAAGAACACGAACGGTTAAGAGTCATTGTCATCTCATTCATTTTGATTCCACATTTATTGTAGTTTGATATGTAAATCTGGAATTACCATATGCATCAATTAGACTCTATATAAATTCATTTAACCCTTCACTCTGTTCACTGAGGTATTATGGAATCTAATTGGCATGGAAGGGAATAACATATGCACAATAAATTGGGTGTGAAACAATGTTAATTCATGTAATGAGCAATATGTGGCATGCTGCCTCAGCGATTTTTGGTCACTAAAGGGCTCTTAATGACAATCATATGATGGAATATAGTATGAGATCACAAGTCTCATGGGCCCAGTCATTATGTGTATGTTCTCATGCTTCTGGAACACTTTTTGTAATATTGTTATGTTGAGTGGCCAAGACAGAATGGAAGGGAGCCCATGCCAAAGTTAAAACTGGGCCTTCAACATGAAGCCAGGTTTTACCACTCAGGAGCCTGGTGTTTGTTTCAGCTTTTAGTCCCTTGGGCCAATTTCCAAGCAACTACTTTGGGAAGTCCTGAGTAGTTTCTCAAAACCTAAGAACAAAGGGGATGAAACCATCTAAGACTGGCCTCCTCCAAGGGTGCCATTACACCCACATTGCATGCCTTTGTGATACGAATGCCCTTGGTTTTAATGGAGAGAATTCCAGATTGGAAATGGTGAATTTTAAACACACAGAGCAAGCCACGTGTCACAAGCAGAGATGGTGGAACTGCTGGGTCACCATGAATGGTGGCTATAACCACACCAGACAGTGGCCTAGACAGAATAGAAGGAAGCCCATGCCAAAGATAAAACTGGGCTTTACAATATGAAGCCAGGTTTTACCACTCAGGAGCCTGGTGTTTGTTTCATCTTTTAGTCACTTGGGTCAATTTCTGACCAACTGCTTTGGGAAGTTCTGAATAGCTTCTCAAAACCTAAGAACAAAGGGGATGGAACCAGCAAAGACTGGACTCTCTCCAAGGATGCCGTAACACTCACATGACATGCCAATGTGATACGAATGCCCTTGGTTTTACTGGTGAGAATTCCAGATTGAAAATGGTGTTTAGGTCTAAAACTCACTTGTTTAGGTCTAAAACTCACTTGTTTAGGTCTAAAACTCACTTGTTTAGGTCTAAAAGACACTTTTTTGCCCATCGATTCCGATGGGAAAAAGTGTGTGTTTTAGACCTAAACAGTTTCATACATGTGGCCCATAGAGCAAGCCACGTGTCATAAGCAGAGATGGTAGACCTGCTGGGTCACCACGAAAGGCTGCTCTAACCACATCAGGAAGCGGATTCTAAAGAGCCACCCGGTTTGTATCGGAGCCTGTCTCATGGACTTGGCTTCAGAGATCCCCCAGGTTGCTACCCCTGATGTGGTCACTTGCCGTGACACCCAAGGGGCCAACAAAGTACAGGAGGGATAGGCATAGTTGGTAGTACTGACAACAGGGCAGGTGGCAGGCAGGAGCGAGGTGAGGAATGTAGAGCCGAAGGTCAGAACTGGAAAATACAACACGGGCAAAAGACTAGAACACTCAAGCAAGTAACACCAACAACTGGTAAGGAGGCAGATAAAGCTCCTGGCAAAATGTCGTTGACTCTAGGAAAGTTTGGTTGTCTGCGTGCTAGATGACTTGCAAGGACACCTGACCACACCACCAGGCACAGGCATCATCGTCTAGCATGGGCCAGGGAGCATCTACACTGGATGAGGGACCTGTGCTCGTCAGTGCTGTTAAGTGATGAAAGTCGATTTACTCTGAGCACAAATAATGGCCGCCAATAATGCTGGAGATGTAAAGAAGAACGCTATGCATCAACCAGGTCAGGTACCCTTGCCGGTCTAGCACGCAGACCACGCTGATGTGAATGGTTATGAAAGCACTTTGTGTCTCTCATCTCCCTCAAACGTGCCTGGAGTTGTGCGGCATTCATCATCCGGTTCCACAGGGCATTAGTTACAATGAAGAGGTCATCAGGGTGTGATGGAGCCAAAGGACGTCCACTTCTTTGCCTTTCTGTGCCTCTCCCAGTCTCTCTGTATCTCTGTTGCAACCTGCTGATGACACTCTGTGACACTCTAAGCTCAGTGGCCACTTCCGTCTGAGAGTGTCTTGCTTGAAGCCTCGCAATAACAAGGTACTTTTGATCAATTGAAAGGTATTTTCTTGGTCTCATGATAACACAATGTGAACAGCAGGATGAGGAGGACTGTTCAAATTTCAATTCAAATTGATCTCCTAAATTTATCAGGATCATGTGGAGCCCCATAAATAATAAAGTCATGACATATCCTAGTGGTAGTAAGGATAGTAGCAGCCCTGCTTGTAGTTGTTGTCCTACAACTTGGCCTGATGAGAAGGGCATACAGGGGGTCCTCAAATAAAGTGCTGCCCACTCCTTGGTTTGTGTTGGCTCACATGTTACGCCAAGTTTCGTGTTGCTGTTGATATCTTGGCTGCCACCAGCACGCAGGTACGACTACAGCTCATTACCTCCACGCTTTCTGCTTGGTTGTGCCAAGTCAATGGATAAACTCTCGGTGCTCGGCGCCTCCTTCTTATGAAGTTCACCTGACTCTTGAAGGTTCGCAGTGCGTTTAATGCTCACAGAACAGGTGCAGAACAGATCATTTGGCTTAGTTTACAACAATTACTAAACCGTACACAAAAGCTATGTATTCACAGGAGCTACAAGCAGGCAATTTTGTGCATGACATGAGCCTAATTGTTTTCAGATTTCATCTGGATGCCAAGGGAATGCCAAGACAGAACCCTGCTGCCAACATAAAATTAAGGCTTTAATCATGCCCAAAAAGTGACCAGACAACTTGACAAAAAAGGGAACAAGAGCGGAACTGAAAATAACATCCGCGGATGTCAAACAGAATGAGAAATGTGCAGCACAGGAATAGATAGATATAGATAGATAGAGATATATAGAGATAGATAGATAGATATATATATAGATAGAGATAGATAGAGAGATATAGAGATAGATAGAGATAGAGATAGATAGATAGAGATAGATAGAGATAGAGATAGATAGAAAGATAGATAGATAGACATAAATAGAGATAGATAGAAAGATAGATAGATAGATATAGATATTAGATAGAGATAGATAGATAGATAGATAGATAGATACATAGACATAAATAGAGATGGATACACAGATAGACATAGATAGATAGAGAGATAGAGAGATAGAGAGATAGATAGACATAAATAGAGATAGATAGAAAGATAGATAGATAGATAGATAGATAGATAGAGAGATAGAGAGATATGAGATAGATAGCTAGATATAGATATACATTAGATAGAAAGACATATAGATAGATA
Source organism: Phyllomedusa bahiana (assembly GCA_025379985.1). NCBI lineage: Eukaryota > Metazoa > Chordata > Amphibia > Anura > Hylidae > Phyllomedusa > Phyllomedusa bahiana. Next base: position 32,450 of record JAODAL010023654.1, read on the forward strand.
TTAAATAGATATATAGATAGACATATACAGATATAGATAGATAGATAGATAGATAGATAGATAGAATGATAGATAGATAGATAGATAGATATAGAGCAATAGATATAAATGTGAGATAGATATAGATAAAGATAAATATGAGATAGATATAAATAGGTATACATAAGATAGAAAGACATATATAGATAGATATTAGATATATAGATAGGCATATACAGATATAGATAGATGATAGATGCACATATAACGATAGATATTGGATTGATTGATTGATCATAGATGATAGATAGACATATAAAGAAATAAATAGATTTATTAGATAGATAAATAAACAATACAGATATATAGAGAGATACAGGATTTCACAAAAGTGAGTACAACCCTCACATTTTGTAAATATGACATTTTGATACAATGTAAAGTAGTCAGTGTACAGCTTGTATAACAGTATCAATTTGGTGTGTCCTCAAAATAACTGAAAACGTCTAAACCAATGTCTAAACCAATGACAACAAAAGGGAGTGCACCCCTAAGTGTAAATGGAAAAATTGTGCCCAATTTGCCATTTTCCTACCACAGTGTAATGTGCCTTATTAGTGTTACAAGATCTCAGGTGTGAATGGGGAGCAGCTGTGTTAAATTTGGTGTTATCATCCTCACACTCTCTCACACTGGTCACTGGAAGTTTAACATGACTCCTCATGGCGAAGATCTGTCTGAGGATCTGAAAAAAGAATTGCTGCTTTCCATAAAGATGGCCGAGGATATAAGAAGATTTCCAACACCCTGAAACTGAGCTGCAGCACGGTGGCCAAGACCAATAAGGTTCAATAAGACATCTTCCACTCAGAACAGGCCTCAGCATGATCGGCCAAAGACATTGAGTGCACGAGCTCAGCCTCATATCCAGAGAAGAGTGCTGCCAGCATTGCTGCAGAGGTTATAGGGGTTGAGGGGTCAGCCTGTCAGTACACAGACTGCATCAAATTGGTCTGCATGACTGTCATCCCAGAAGGAAGCTTTTTCTCAATATGAAGCACCAGAAAGCCTGCAAACAGTTTGCTGAAGACAAGCAGACTAAGGACATGGATTACTGGAACCATGTCCTGTGCTCTGATGAGACCAAGATAAACTTATTTGGTTCAGATGGTGTCAGGCGTGTGTGGCGGCAACCAGGTGAGGAGCACACTTTTTTCTGATTGCCAGATTGGAGTTGTGAAGGAATTTTTCCCCTAAAACCCCATTGGGGTTTTTGCCTTCTTCTGCATCAACAATACAGGACAATAGGTGGAACAAATATCTTCTATAAGTAGAGACACAGATATAGAGTGCTGTTGATATTGTGTTATGTTTGCATTGCTTTTTGCTGCCACACCAGTGTGCACCTATATATGGATATGGATTTATATGGATACGCCAACCATATTTTTAGTTTTCTGACTGTTTACATGGGGAAGTGGCTGGCTCCGTGTGCACTCCATCCATCTGCACAGGTTTCTTTCTTTTTTTTTTTTTTTATTTAATTCCGAAAAGAAAAGTTTATTAAAGTAGAAAATGCAAAACAAGGCATATACATGCAATATATAACAAAGACCATGCAGTACAGAGCATGTGAAAAAACATTCAAAGCATATAAAAAAAAAACAATTACATAACTAGAAATTGCAATGCACTTGAGTTGTCCATAAGACAGCCCAGAACTATCAGTACCAATAGTAAGGTATGCAAGTTGAAAACCAAAAAATTAAACTATGCATGATAAATGTGCAGACCTCAAATAAACTCCTGCTGAGAAGCAATTGAGGCCCAAAATAGACCACAAACAGACAAAACAGCCATGGAAAGACTAGTAGAACAACAAATAGGAAACACATAGGTCACAGCCTTGTCCAAAAGACGACAGCAAATGGTTCCAGCTGCACAGGTTTCTTAATCAGATCAGGTTATAGCTGGAATCTTCTCTCCCTGAAATGTGGAGGTCTGAACAGTCACCAAGTGAGGTAACATGCAGCGTAGGTTCCCTCCTGATTTGAGGTCACCTTGCCACGTTTTGATGTGCACTAAGAATCTCAAATTGTTCATATATTCCAGAGTAGCAGAAATGCTTTTCCAAAAAAATCTTATGTCCTCTTTGAGCGTTTTTAGTGCCTATAGAGTGCTGCTGATATTGTGTTGGGTTTGCATATACAGATATAGATAGAAAGATAAAAATGAGATATATGGATATGAGATAGGTAGACATATATAGATTTAGATAGATAGATATGAGACAGATAGATAGATTGATATTAGATAGATAGATATGAGACATATAGATTGATATAAGATAGATATGACATAGATCGATATATAGATATGAGTAGATAGATATGAAATAGATAGATAGATATGAGAAGTTAGATAGATATGAGATAGATAGATATATAGATATGAGATAGATAGATAGATTGATAGATATGAGATAGATAGATAGATAGATAGATAGATGATTGATTGATTGATAGATATTAGATAGATAGATAGATAGATAGATAGATAGATAGATAGATAGATAGATAGATGGATATGAGATAGATAGATATAAATAGATAGATAGATAGATAGATATGAGATAGATAGATAGATAGATAGATACATAGATAGATACATAGATAGATACATAGATAGATAGATATGAGATAGATAGATAGATAGATAGATAGATATGAGATAGATAGATAGATATGAGATAGATAGATAGATAGATAGATATGAGATAGATAGATAGCTAATACAGGTCCTTACAGACTACCTACAGCTCTGTAATATGGACACATGGAGATTGTACCTGGGACCACAGCTATACAGTTATATAAAGAAGACGACCCCAATGAGTTAAATGACAAATTCGGCTCTGCTACCCTAGCTCTGCATACCCACAGACAGCTCCGGTGTAATATGCAATCAGGTCTAATGTCAGCCTCATCAGAGCACATTATGGTGTTCAAAGCTGCAAATTCCACCTTCTCCCATCAGAAAAATTATATTCGCTCATTTTCCAGCCATTTAAAATTAAAATCATCATTTGCAAATTCCATTAATAATGTTCCTTTGGCGGCGGCGGCGGCGTACAGAAGGCCATCTCCTCGTTCACATTCACGGCCCATGTGAGCAGGTATTAGGATCAAATGTTCAGCATTCATTAAACTTTTACTTGCGGTGCTGAGGAGCACAACGCGGGGCTGAGCCGCCATCCCGTCTTATCACAGGAGGATGTGACTTTCCTTCTAAACCTTCAAAGGCCTCTCATATCGAGAGATTATTCCGCCATCTGGAAGGTGAAAATTGAAATGCAGGCGCGAGCCGCTTATCTGGGGTTATGTATTCGATAGGACAAAACAAATCAATTTCACCATTTTTCTCCTGAGTGGGGTAAATACTCGGTGCAACAGGCTTATGGCCGCGGCTATTATCACCGGCCTCGTGTTACAGGGACTTTACAGCAGCCAATACCAGACTTTCCTTATGGGACTGCGGTAATGAGTCATAGAATATGCCGTCCATAGCAATCAGGAGAGTGTAGTGTTCTTGCGGCTACAGATGGAGCAGAATTTAGTGCAGTCATCAAGAAGGGACGGACACCCAGAGAAATCGATGGCTCATCTGATAATTCCTTTTATCTGGTACGGGGCGCTATCAGGACAGCACTCCAGTCAGGAGCCCTGATCAAACATAAAGGGGCCCGCTGCTAAGGTGCAAGATAGGAACTGGTAATGGGCAGGGGGTCCACATGCTTCATCTGTATGACATCCTGAAACTACTTAAAGGGGTTGTATCATTTCATTAACTGGTCTTCAGAATAAGGGGGCAGTGAAAACAAGTAACTTTGCAATTGGATGTCATTAGCAAAGCTGTCTTGTTTTCACTGTTTCCCTTATCTTCGTGTTCTGTAAACACAGTTCCCCAGTGTCGGTCGGATTACACCTCCTTGCATTTAATTGGCTGCCGGCTCTACTAATTTACTTTCTGTCTGACCCCCGGTCGTATTCACGGGAGCACGCATTCCTGCCTCTCTCACTCAGAATAAAGGGCCGGTAACAATTTCATTCTATACAGCTAGCAGCTCCACAGTAACCCTGCAGCTGCTTCTACAATCAGAAAACAGCAGAATTGTGCCTCGGTGCCAAATGCTCCTGCGTGTAAGGGGTCGGCAACATTTCACTCTGCACAGCCAGGAGCTGCACAGTAACACTGCAGCTGCTTCTACAATCAGAAAACAGCAGAATTGTGCCTCAGTGCCTTGTGTAAACATAAAAGGGAGATGGATCTGTGCTGCTCTGGATGAGTTCATAGAAGACTGGATTCAACTGTAAGTAACCTCCAGCTGTGAGAGGAGAAGAGATCAGTGCTCTTAGTTCATAGAAGACTGAATGCAGGCCTGTGGTATGTAAAAAGCTCTTACAAAATAAGACTGCATAAGGAGAAGACAGTGACATGTGGACTCAGAGAGGAGGGGGGGAACACACTGACTCGGGAGCGAGCATGAACCGTGAAGGGGGGGATGATGTCATCCCCCTTCAGTTAAGAAACACCCAGCTGGGAGGAGAAGCAACGCCCCTGGATTTCAGGAACTCAGAGCAGAACTGATGAAGTGAAACATCCCGTTTAAGGTGTCCCTGAGCACCAACACCGGATAGTCACAGGTTTGAAAGGTTTTAGGAAGCTCAGCAGTTTATACCGCATAAACAGATGTAGCAGGGCTGAATAGGATATGTAACAGCAGAGAGAACCTTAAAGTATCTTAAAAATTTTTCCTAAGGTATTGCACACTGCGCATCAGCAGCGCCTATTTATTGCATGGATGTTGTATGTAGAAAATGTCTGTTGCATGTATATATCTACAGTAGTATGTATGTATGTATAGTAGTAGATGTGAACAGTAGTATGCATGTACGTACAGTTGTATGTAGGTACAGTGGCACATATGTACAGTAGTATGAATGTAGGTATACTAGTATGTATGTACAGTTGATAGACATATCTGTCTCACAAAAGTAAGTACACCCCTCACATTTTTGTTAATATTGTATAATATCTTTTCATAGGACAACACTGAAGATCTGACACTTTGATACAATGTAAAGCAGTCAGTGCACAGCTTATATAACAGTGTAAATTTATTGCGCCTTCAAACTATCTCTACACACAGCCATCAATGTCTACACTGCTGGCAACAAAAGTGAGGACACCCCTAAGTGAGAATGGACAAATTGTGCCCAAAGTGTCAGTATTTTGTGTGGTCGCCATTATTTTCCAGCGCTGTCTTAACTCTCTTGGGCCTGGAGGTCACTGGAGCTTCACAAGTTGCAGCCCTTCCCTCCTCCATGATGACATCACGGAGCTGGTGGACGTTAGAGACCTTGTGCTCCTCCATCTTCCGTTTGAGGAGGCCCCACAGATGCTCCATAGGGTTTAGGTCTGGAGATGCTTGGCCAGTCCAGCACCTTTACCCTCATTTTCTTTCACACAGAAGTGGCCGTCTTGGAGGTGTTTGGGGTCGTTATCATGTTGGATACTGCCCTGTGGCCCAGAAGGGAGGGGATCGTGCTCTGCTTCAGTATGTCACAGTCCATGTTGGTATTCATGGTTCCCTCAATGAACTGCATTCATGCAGCCCCAAAACATGACACTCTCACAACCATGCTTGACTGTAGGCAATACACACTTGTCTTTGTACTCCTCACCTGGTTGCCTCCACATTACAGTGAACCAATCACTTGGCACCATCTGAACCAAATAAGTTTATGTTGGTCTCATCAGACCACAGAACATGGTTCCATAATCCATGTTCTTAGTCTGCTTGTCTTCAGCAAACTGTTTGCAGGCATTCTGGTGCATCATTTTTAGAAGAGGCTTCATTCTGGGATGACAGCCATGCAAAACAATCTGATGCAGTGTGTATGTACAGTAGTATTTATGTATAGTAGTGTATACATACTACTGAACATACTACATACATACTACTATGCATTCGTACAACTAAACATAATACATACTACTATACACATATATACATACTATTATACATACATACTACTATGCATACATACAACTGTACATAATACATACTACTATACACATATATACATACTATTATACATACATTCTATATTATACAATTGTACATACATAAATACTATATATATATAAAATATATAAAATAGTATTATGTATGTACAGTTGTATATACAGTTGTATATGTATATATGTGTATAGTAGTATGTATGTAGTATGTACAGTAGTATGTATGTATAATAGTATGTATATATGTGTATAGTAGTATGTATTATGTACAGTTGTATGTATGCATAGTAGTATGTAGTATGTTAAGTAGTATGTATGAATGGTAGTATGTATGTATGTATGTAGGTATAGTCAGGGCCGCTATTAGGAATTTCAGGGCCCCTTACAGCCAAAAAGTCTGGGCCCCCCCACCCCCCAAAAAATGGGTGAACGGGGAAAAAAACTAAATTTTGGGCTTTCTTTTTGTAGAAAATGACTTTGTGATATAAATGACACATTATTATTATTTTTTCTGCAGCTATTTTTTAGTCCCTACAGTCGTTCCCCCTCTTTCCCGGGGTTCTGATGGGTTGTTGATTTCCTGCAGCTATTTAGTCATCATTTGAGAAGTCCTGTCGTCTATGTTTCTTAGTTACCATCCCAGATCTTGAGTTACAGTTATTTTCGCCATTTCCCCTCTATTTCCCACTCTTTTCCAGTGAGCCGGTCGCTCCGCATATCCCTCCATCTTGATTTGCGGCTGCAGTTTCCTCTGTCGTGTTGTGTTTAGCATGCTAATAAAGTTTTTATTCCAAGCAATTGATATCTTTAGGTTAAGTTTTAGTTCTGTATATTATATATAATGAAAACTTCTAACACTGTCTCCAGTTTTTCACATTCACTGTTATACAGCCATGGTTAGTCTCCATTGTCCTCTCCTTGTAATGTACTATGGAGTCATTTACTCTCACATATAACACTGTATTATTTGTCTGCCCTATAGCATCGCCCCCCATCCTTCCCGCCGGGGTTATTTTCCGTTATCTTTGGAGACATCCTGTTTTTAATTATTATCACAGGTCCTTAGTCACGGTTGTTCCAGTAACTTTACTTCTATTTGTCACTCTTTCCCGTGTTGTGTATAATATATTAATAAAGTTCAGAATTAGAGCAATTGATATTTTTAGGATAAGTTTTAATCATGTATATTGACTACTTCTACATTTTATTTTATGGTATTCTAACTTCAGCAGTTACTGTGCTGTACGTTGTGTTTATTGTTTGATGTTTGAGCTTCATTTTCAATGTAGTGGTCGAGACCGCCAAAACTTATTTTGAATATCTTTTACGTAATTCCATGTGGATGTCGGCCTGATGACGCTCACCAGGGAGCAGGTGAAACGCGTAGTTCTTTTTTGCATTTGTTCTTTTAAAATTGTATTAAATCTGGCATATTTTACTTGGAATATGAACCTTAAAGGGGTTTTGCCACGGGTTGATTTCATGCCTCCTGCATCCAGCTCTTCAGCTCTGTGTGCTCAGAAGGGGGCGTGTGTGATTTGTTTGAATTGCATATCATGTGACCCAGCAGGATGACATCACCAGGCCTTTCCTCTCTGTAGTCAAAGAAAGGTCTGTTTATGTGTAGAATTGTAAGTAGCTACATTGTAGCTCAGAGGTAAAACTTTTGCCTCCAAGCAAAAGGGTCCTAGGTTCAAATCCCTGCAGGAACCAAACCTGTGGATTTTTATTCTCTTTATCAATGCACAGAACTGATTGAGGTTTCTTTTTTTATTTATTTGCACTGTTTGACTAATTAATAAGGAGCACAGAGGACAGGAGTAGAATGAAAGCACCTTTGAACACTCAGTAGCTGCCTGAGAGGAGAGGTGATGTCTGAGCATGTGCGACCAGGACTGAGAAGCTCTCAGCCCTGGTCGTATCCCCTGGAGACGAGCTATAAACAATGGATCACTAAAGGAGCAGCTAAAACAAAAGCGGTGTAGAATTTTTAATAATGATGAATGGTGAAAATATTTGTTATTTCATTTGCAAACTTCCCACGTCAATTCTACTTTGTGGCAAAACCCCTTTAAGGCGACATATCATTTTTGGCATTAAGACACCAATTTGTATGTGCGTTATATTAGTGTACACTACAATGCGCCTCATTTATGAACCTGTTCTACTGTGGGTCATAGATTTGGTGCATTCTAGCACAGAAATGACAGTTTTGATGCAGGTAATCCACTTTCAAATTGCTCTACCTGTTCCAGCAGTAATGCGCCTGGATTTGCTGTACTGAAGCTATAAATCTATAGCTTCGTAGGGTTGTAGTGCGACACGCAGCCAGCATGCCCCTCAAAATCAGGCGCATTACAAAGTGCCGCGGGCGCCCTGTAATGTGCCTGATACTGGCGTACAGGCGACTTTAAACTATAGTGAATGAGGCCGTGTTAGATGTCGGGCTGAAAAGACACCAGACCTCTGGTGCAGTCCCGTTCATACATGTCGCCCAGTTCCTAATTTGACAGTTTTTACACTAGTTATAGTGTTTATTGGAGAGCGTCTCCTTTTGATTTGTGCATTTTTTACCCGAACTATACTTGGGTTATTATTATTGCATCATTTCACCGGTTGGATTATCCAGTGTGCTGAGGATCCCCCAAGACCTACATGGAAGCAGGCAGCTTGGCTTACAATAGTCTTACAAAACATTTATAGTAGTCGTTCCATTCTGTACATCTGATCCAGGTGAGCGGTTTGTAATTGACTCCCGTTATTGTCGATTGTGTTGCAATATTACGTGAGGTGCGCCTGTTCCCCTTTTTTCTTTTACAGCACACTTTTTATTGATGTAGTATGTACAGCAGTATGTATGTATAGTAGTTTGTATGCATGTGTGTATAGTAGTATGTTTTGATGGTATTATGTATAGTATTATATACAGTTGAAGCCAGAAACTTACACACTATATAAAAAGCCCCATCTGCAGGTTTTTCTCACTATCTGACATGAAAATAGAATAAACCTTCCCCGTTTTAGGTCATTTAGGAACCAAAATTATTTGTATTTGCCAAATGCCAGAATAAGGAGGGAGAGAATTTTTAAGGCATTTTTATTACTTTCTGCAAAGTCAAAAGTTTCCATACACTAGGATCACTCTGCATTTAAACAATTTGGGACCGCCCATATAATGAGGTCAGATCTTTGGAAGCTGGGAACATCCAGCCATCATACCACTCAGGAAGGAGACGGGTTCTGTGTCTCAGATATGAATGTGCTTTGGTTCGACATGTGCATATCAACCCGAGAACAAAAGCAAAAGACCTTGTGAAGATTCTGGCAGAAGCTGGTAAGATTGTGTCATTATACACAGTGAAACAAGTACTGAAAGGCTCCTCTGCCAGGAAGAAGTCATTACTCCAAAACAAACATATAAAAGCCACATTAATGTTTGCAAATGCACAGAAACATGTCCTGTGGTCTGACGAAACTAAATCTGTTTGGCCATAATGACCATTGTTACATTTGGAGGAAAAAGGGAGAAGCTTGGAAGCCTAAGAACACCATCCGAACTGTGAAACACAGGGGTGGCTGCATCATGTTGTGGGGTTGTTTCGCTGCAGGAGGGACTTGTGCACTTCACAAAATAGATGCCATCATGGAGAAAGAAGATTATGTGGAAATAGTGAAGCAACATCTCAAGACATCAGCCAGGAAGTTAAAGCTTGGGCAGAAATGGATCTTCCAAATGGACAATGACCTGAAGCTACTGCCAAAGTAGCAAAGCAAACAAATGAAATTCAACAAGCTCACCTGGTGCTGTATTTGTGCTATGAATAAGGGTTGTTCAAACCCAAAACGTGTCAGCGGATTATCTATTTCGTTTGTATCTTTTAAATGGTTAACTAATAAACCTTGGATTTTACTGGTGCTAGCTCTTGTTCCTTGAAATATACTTCCAAACTGGAAAAAGTGGCTTAAGGAGAACCACATCAATGTTTTGGAGCGGCCATCACAAAGCCCTGATCTCAATCCTATTGAAAATTTATGGGCAAAGCTGAAAAGGCCGGAGCGAGCAAGGAGACCTCCAAACACGGCTCAGTTACACCAGTTCTGTCAGGAGGAATGGGCCAAAATTCCTACCAACTATTTGAGAACTTGTGGAAGGATCCAAAATGTTTCACCCAAGTCCTACAGTTTAAGAGCAAAGCTACCAAATACTAATGAAATGTTTGGAAACTTTTGACTTTACAGAAAGTAATAAAAATGCCTTAAAAATTCTCTCTCATTATTCTACATTTGGCAAATAGAAATAATTTGGTTCCAAATTGACCTAAAACGGGGAAGGTTTATTCTGATTTCATGTCAGATAGTGAGAAAAACCTGCAGATGGGGCTTTATATAGAGTGGATGGAAACTTCTGGTTTTAACGGTATGTACAGTACTATGTATTATGAATTTATTTGTTGTATGTATGAAGTATGCAGTGAATGTCTGTATTTGTTATATTTAGTGAATATATTTGTTGTAGATATTTATGCTGTGTGTAGTAAATGTTTGTATTTGAGGTGTGTATGTTTGTGTTCTATATGAAGTGAATGTATTCGCTGTATATTTGTTACATGTATGTTATATGTTGAATGTATTTACTTGCTATATGTATGTAGTAAATGTAGTTAAACCTCATCTGCCATTTCCCTGCCCAGGCCTCCAACTTATCCATATCCCTTTGTAATAAAATATTATCCTCTATTGTGTTGATTACTTTACAGAGCTTAGTATCATCTGCAAAGATTTATATTCTACTGTACAATCCCTGTGTAAGGTCATTAATGAAATTACTAAAGAGAATAGGGCTCAATACTGATCCTGTGGTACCCCACTAGTATCAGTGACCCCTCCAATACTGATCCTGTGGTCAGGGCCGGGATGATGGGTAGGCAGAGGTAGGCGATGGCCTAGGGCACCACCTCTGCCTGTCACGTGGGGGGCGCACAAACATTACTGTATAACAGTCCTTCATCGATTTATAAAGCTGCGGCTGCCTCACTGCAGCGCTGTTATCGGCGGCTGCTGCTCGCCCCCCCCCCACCTCCCTTACTCCGCTACGTGCCTCAGTTCTGTCCGCCGGGCGCCCGCATGTTTCTCGTGTGTGGCAGCGGCGGACACGCAGGTAGAGTCGGAGCAGTCACAGACTGTGACTGATTGACTGTCTCTGACTGCTTCGACTCTACCTGCGTGTCCGCCGCTGCCGCTGCCACACGGGAGACACATGCGGGCGCTCGGCGGAGTAAGGGGCGGGAAGAGTAGCAGCCGCCGATAACAGCGCTGCAGTCAGGCAGCTGCAACTTTATACAGTAAGTGTAGCTACTCAGTGACTGACTGGCCAACTCTTAATAGTGGAGCATAGCCCATATAGACCTGCCTGCATATATCTAACCCCCATAGCCCTGCCTGCCTATATCTAACCCCTATAGCCCTGCCTGCCTATATATCTAGCCCCTATAGCCCTGCCTGCCTACATATAGGGTCCCTATAGCCTTGCCTGCCTATATCTATGGCCCCTATAGCCCTGGCTGCCTATATCTATCCCTATAGCCCTGCCTGCCTATATATATGGCCCCTATAGCCCTGCTTGCCTATATCTAGCTCCTGCAGTCACTGCAGTCTCTGCATGAAAGTATACAAAAGTTCTTACTGTAGCCACAACTTTACAACAATGCAGAGCTTGTTTGTATTGACCGCCATGAGGACAGCCACACGCTCATTGGTGACGTTTTGGAGGAAACTCCTCCTTCCTCAGACCAGCGTCATGGACTGCGTCCTCTCTGAAGGTCTCATGGCGGTCGACAGGGCCGCCATCATAAATTTCAGGGCCCCATACAGCTGAAGCGTCTGGGCCCCCCTGTCAACCACGCCCCCATTGCCCCCGCAAACTCAACAGTCAAACCCAAACGCTTGAAAAAAAAATGCAATTGCGCCCATTATTTTGAATTTACAGTTTATCAATATTGTCAGGTCAGTACGTAGACAAGGGCCAGAAAATATCGCCACATGTCCACCACTATTAATGTTACTGACCAAACCAGTATCCCCAGACCAAATTTTTGGCAAATAAAATACAAAGAACATATAAAACCCCGCATTTCACACCAAAAACAAAACTGAACAATAGCACGTAATGTTATGAATATGATTCAAAAAGACCGAAAATTACGGGGGTATTATAGGAGAGATACGGGTGTACAAAACTGAAAGATACATTTAGTGACTCACAGGTACGTCCCATCGACTAGTTTATTTTCCCTTCTCTTCCCATTTGGTCCAAACTAGACGAATTAAGAGGGGCCCCACACAAAACTGGTGCCCCGGGGGTAACCCCCGGGGGTTTAGTGTGGTGTTTGGGGGAGGGGGGGCTTCAGAGGGGGCCCCGGGGGGGCACGGGGTAGGTGGGGGGGTTTTAGGGGGTGCTGGGGGAGGGGGGGCTGCTGAGGGGCCCCCGGGGGTCAGAGGGGCCCCAAAACAGCTGGGTCGGTGGGGGGACTAGGGAAGGTGGGGCTTCCGAGGGCCCCAGGGGGGGGGCACTGGGGTAAAGGGGGGGGTTTCATGGGGGGTGCTGGGGCAACGGTTTTGGGTTCTGAGGGGCCCCCCGGGGGGTTCAGAGGTGGCCCCCCCAGCTGGGGCCAGGGAGGGGGGACAGGGCAGGGGGGGGGTTTCCGAGGGGGCCCCCGGGGGATGCTTGGGGCAGGGTTGGGGTTCTTAAAGGGGCCCCCCACAGAAAGGGGCCCAGGGGGGGGCACTGGGAAAAAAAAGGGGGGGGGGGGGGGGTTGCGGGCAGGGGGGGCCCGCGAAGGGGGCCCCATGCTTCAGAGGGGCCCCCCCAAGCTTGGGGGCAGGGGGGGGCAAACAGGGGAAAGGGGGGGGGCTTCCGAGGGGCCCCCGGGGGGGGGGCTGGGCAGGGGGGGGCTTCTGAGGGGCCAAAAGGGGGAGAGGGGGCCCCCCACAGAATTTTGGGCCCAGGGGGGGGCACTGGGGTAGGGGGGGTTTCAGGGGGGGGGCTGGGCAGGGTTGGGGTGGGTGAGGGGGCCCCCCACCCGCTGCCCGCCAGGGGGGGGCACTAGGGGAAGTGGGGGGCTTTTAAGGGGGCCCCCAAAAGGGGGTTCGGGGCGGGGGGGCCTTTTTAGGGGGCCCCCGGGTTTTGAGGGGCCCCACACAGCGGGCCAGGGGGGGCACTAGGGGGAAAAAAAAGGGGGGGTTTTTTTAAGGGGGCCCCCAAAAGGGGGGTTTCTGGGGGAGGGGGGGCTTCTGAGGGGCCCCAGGATTTCAGAGGGGGCCCCACCAGAAAAGGGGGATGGGAGGGGACTGGGGTAGGGGGTGCTGGGGCAGGGGGTTTGGGGGGCTGAGGGGGCCCCCGGGGCTTCAGAGGGCCCCACAAAACGGGGTCAGGGGGGGTTTTTAGTTTGGGGGTTTTGGGGCAAGGGGGGGTTGAAAAAAACACACAATTTGAGGGGGGGGGCCGCTCTAGTCACAGAGCGCTCCAAACAGTAAAAGAGCTACGCCCCCCCCTCCAAATTTCTTTAGAACCCCCTTTCTCCGTCCGTGAGGAGCCCCTCCTCTATCTCTGCGCCAGGGGTCACTGAAGCCCCCCCCACAGGCAAAGAAACAGAGGATTGGGCGATCCCAAACAAGGACGGAAACAGAGGGAACTGAAGTAATGAAAGGCGCTGTAAGGGGGCTCTGTTTTCGTTGGAGTGCCCCCTGTTACCGATTTGCGGTCGCCCCCCCCCACATGTGTATTCAACCCACCTGCCCCCCCAATTTACCCCCGAGCGCGGGCCCCCCCCCCTCACACCCCCCTGAGCCGCACGGGCCCCCGCGGAAAATCCCGCATTTCCCGGGGACCGTGTTTTTGGCTCAAAAAGCTGTTTGTTAAACAAAGGGGGGCCGGGTTTTCACGGGGCCCCCTTTTTTTTCAAACCCGGGGCCCCCTACAGGAGTACTGGGTGAAAACCCCCCGTATGGCGGGCCCCCGGCGGGCGATACAAACAAGCTCTGCTTGTTGTAAAGTTCGGATACAGTAAGAACTTTTGTATACTTTCAGGGAGAGACGCGTGACAAATTTTTATCGAAACACAGGTTTTTAAACCCCTATTTTATAAAGAAAAAAATTATTAACCGCTTTCCGACGGAAAGTCATAATAATATGGCCCCTAAAAATTTTTTTGGGTCTTTTCCTTTTGAAAGCCATAACCTTTTTTTTTTTTTTCCCCCAAAATAGACTATGAGGGGTTTTATATTGCGGGACAAGTTGTACTTTCTAGTGGTGTTATTTATATTACTATAGAGTATACTAAGGAATGGCAAAAAAATTCTAAGTGGGGCAAAATGTGAAAAAAAACGTACTTTCGCCATGTTTGCGGGAGGTTTGTTTTTACGGAGTTTATTCTTCGGTAAAATGATGTGTTATCTGTATTCTATTGCACCCAGCAATACCAAACATGTAGGGTTTCCGTTATATTTTGATACCGTAAAAAAACTCCAAACATTTTCTATTCTTGAAATTTTCGCTGCGGCGCTATTTTGTGCGACCAATAACTTTTTTTGTACTAACACCTACGGACGTCAGTGAGGCGGCATTTTCTGCGGGCAGATGTGTACTTTTTAATGCTAGCACTTTGAAATGGATGCAAGTTTTTTGATTACTTTTATTTCAATTTTTATGTGAAGTGAAATGACCAAAAAAAAACGAATTTTGCCGTTTGGAATTTTTTTTTCTTTACGGTTTTTCAGCTCAAAGGGGTAAATGATGTTATATTTTTATAGATCGGGCTTTTTTGGACATGGCGATACCAAATATGTGTAACTTTTTTTATTATTTTATTGTTTTTATTTGTAAAATGGGGAAAGGGGGGTGATTTGAACTTTTAATACTTTTTTTTTTTGTACTTTAAAACTTTATTTATTTTTTTTTACTTTAACATTTAGTCCCCCTATGGTGCTTGACCACTAGGGGGCGCGATCGTTAATACAGCCTGATGCATTGCATAGGCAATGCATTAGGGTGTACAAAGATGGCGGTCTCCCCACTTCCTGTCTGCGGACGGAAGTGGGGCAAACAGGAACATGGCAGCGATCAGAGCCTTCACAAGGCTCTGCGCTGCCATGTTAGCCCGTCGGGAATCAGCGATCTCACCGCTGATGTCCCGATCAGGCTGAAAAACGGTGCGCCGCACCGCTCTTCAGTCATTCAGATGCCGCGGATATCTTTGCTGCGGCGCCTGATGAGTTAAACAGCGCAGGCGGGCGACGCCGCACGCCTGCGTTGAAACCGCCGGGTGTTAGCTGCAATTAGCCACGCCGCGATCCCGTTTCAAAGCCGCTTACTGGCGCTATGACTTACTCATAGGTCGGTAAGGGGTTAATTATCTGAGAATTAATGGGTGATGTACATGAAGTTGAATCAATTATATAAAAAGAAATTTTGGATTTAAAGGACTGTCTTGCTATTTTTCATGACTGGACAACTAACCACCTGCAGACTGGTGATATGTGGTGGTGATATGTGGTCATAGTGTGACGGTATAATGCAGTCACTATGTGGTGATGATATGTGGTGGTATTATTCAGTCACTATGTGGTGGTAATATGTGGTGGCATTATTCAGTCTCTATGTGGTGGTAATATGTGGTGGTATTATTCAGTCACTATGTGGTGGTAATATGTGGTGGTATTATTCAGTCACTATGTGGTGGTAATATGTGGTGGTATTATTCAGTCACTATGTAGCTGTAATATGCATTCATGATGTTGCGGAATTATTTTGTCTTTGTATAGCAGTATCCTTGATAGTTTTGGTCTTGGTATACTGGTCTGTGCAGTAACTATATTGTGATGTTATTTCTTCCTTGTAAATCGGTATAATGTATGGATTTTTCATACACAACATATTTCATATAAATACATCCCAATAGACTCCACCTACTCCACTGTTATGTGTCGGAATTGTTTTTTTATAGTTTTTTTTCCCTTATTCTACCTAGCTGGGGAGGGGGCAGGTACATGTGTTAAGTTAGGGCCAGATTTAATTTTTATTTTTTCTTGAGGGCTGGGGTGCCATTTGTCGAACTTGCCTAGGGCACCAAAATGCCTTGTCCCGGCCCTGCCTGTGGCACCCAACTAGTAACAGTGACCCCTCCAATACTGATCCTGTGGTACCCCACTAGTAACAGTTCCCCTCCAATACTGTCCCCTGTGGTACCCCACTGGTAACAGGAATCCATTCTGCGTATGTACCATTAATCACCACCCTTTGTTTTCTATCACTGAGCCAGTTACTTACCCACTTGCAAAGATGAAGGTTCTTAAAGATATCCCATTTATGATCTGTTCTGTTATTCTTATACACCTTATCCCAGTCAATGCGGTTTAGGGCCTTTCTGAAATTCAGTGTTTTTGTGGCTTGTCAACAAAGTATTCTATTGAAGCACAATTGGAAATTTATTACATTGTGGTCACTATTTCCTAAGTGCCCCCCAACATGAACCTTTGTTACTCTGTCAGGTCTGTAAGTCTATATTAAAGGGGTTTTGCCACGAAGTAAAATTGATGTGGGAAGTTTGAAAATTAAATAATAAACATTTTCCCCTTTCATCATTATTAAAAATTCTGCACCGTTTTTGTTTTAGCTGCTCCTTTAGTGATCCATTGTTTACAGCTCATCTCCGGGGGATACGACCAGGGCTGAGAGCTTCTCATTCCTGGTCGCACATGCTCAGACATCACTTCTCCTCTCAGGCAGCTACTGAGTGTTCAAACCCCAGGTGCTGTCATTCTGCTCCTGTCCTTTGGACTAGTTAGTAATTAGTCAAACAGTGAAAATAAATTAAAAAAAGAAACCTCAATCAGGTTTGTGCATTGATAAAGAGGGAAAAAATCCACAGGTTAAGTTCCGGCAGGGATTTGAACCAAGGACCCCTATGCTGTAAAGCAAAAATGTTACCTCTGAGCTACAGTGTAGCCACTTACAATTCTATACATAAACAGAGCTTTAATTCACTAGAGAGAGGAAAGGCCTGGTGATGTCATCCTGCTGGGTCACATGATATGCAATTCAAACAAATCACACATGCCCCCTTCTGAGCACACAGAGCTGAAGAGCTGGATACAGGAGGTATGAAATGAGATCGTGGCAAAACCCCTTTAAGTCCAGTAGCGCCTTCCCTCTAGTCGACTCCTCCACCAGTTGGGTAATTATCTTTAGTTGTTGACAAAAACCTATTTCCTCTATGAGAACCACAGGTTTCAGTTTCCCAATTTATGTCTGGGTAGTTGAAATCACCCATTATAAAAACCTTCATATGTGTGTAAGTGCATGTACTCTACATTTACATAGTGAATGTCTGTAGCTATATATATCATATATAGATGTGTCCTTCCTTATCTTTCCTCTTGGCTTGACATATCCTCAGATGAGCAGCGTGAGATCAGCAGGTTTGAAAAACAACATAAATTTACCATCCTCTGTCGGTAGTTGTCTATGCTGTACGTGTCTGTATGTGGTCACCAGTGGTTGAGATGTGTATTGCGGCCTGTTGAGCATGTTATAATAATGTACTGGTTTGGAATCATAAGAAATTGGAGTTTTTTTTACAAAATTTTCAGAAGGGCAATGGTGGAGTCATGTGTATAGGTGTATACTGTATATATGTATGTAGTGACTGTATATACTGTTCATATGTCTGACCTCTATATAGATATCATTTTAAGATGTCAGTATCCTCTCTTCATATAAACTTAGACCACTTAGAAAGTTCTGGAAAACTTTTTGTACTTTTCAGGTTCTCTCGTCAGGCTGCAGTAAATAACGTCTCTAAGGAGGGAAGAAAATCATTTATGGAGTAATAGAGCCGCCTATCAGGTCTCTTATCTGTCAGCGGAGCCGCTGCCTGCAATCCGCTCCATGATGCTTCTACGGAGGAGAACCAATTGATTTACCTCTCAATACATTACGGATTGTTTCTGGTGTCACTCAATTACTTCTGGGAATTACAGATCATTGCTTATCTAATTTGGCATTAAATGCATTAAGTATGTGATGTTAGAGATTATATTCCAGCTCTGGGTGAGGGGAGTGGGCACGGGATGAAGAAGAGACTGACCCCGCCAGCACCAGTGCCCATCGTCCTGAATACTCACATTATGTCTCAATATATGTACTACGATCCCATGAGCTCAGCTACTGGCCAAAGAGCTGTTCATCCTGAGCTTCCTGCTTCATAAACAGAATAGCGGATAGACACTAGTCCAGGCATATGTGCTTCATGGGTCTGTCCAGGGGCCGCCGCCCGCCCTAAAACTTGTAACCAATATTGTGGTTGTTGTATCTTGGTGATGTACTGTCTCTGTGGATCTCTCTTCCCCATCTCTCACTCTCTTACTTGCTCTCTCTTTCTGCTTCTCCCACTCTCTTTCTATCTAGCACTCTCAGTCTCTCTTTTCCCCATCTCTCATTCTCTTACTTGCTCTCTCTCTCTTTCTGCTTCTCCTACTCTCTCTTTTCTATCTAGCACTCTCAGTCTCTCTTTTCCCCATCTCTCATTCTCTTACTTGCTCTCTCTCTCTTTCTGCTTCTCCTACTCTCTCTTTTCTATCTAGCACTCTCAGTCTCTCTTTTCCCCATCTCTCACTCTCTTACTTGCTCTCTCTATCTTTCTGCTTCTCCTACTCTCTCTTTTCTATCTAGCACTCTCAGTCCTCTCTCTTACCCATCTCTCATTCTCTTACTTGCTCTCTCTATCTTTCTGCTTCTCCTACTCCTCTTTTCTATCTAGCACTCTCAGTCTCTCTCTTACCCATCTACTCATTCTCTTACTTGCTCTCTCTCTCTCTATTTCTACCACTCTCTCTTTTCTATCTAGCACTCTCAGTCTCTCTTTTCCCCATCTCTCACTCTCTTATTTGCTCTCTCTTTCTGCTTCTCCCACTCTCTATCTAGCACTCTCAGTCTCTCTCTTCCCCATCTTTCACTCTCTTACTTGCTCTCTCTCTCTCTCTATTTCTCCCACTCTCTCTTTTCTATCTAGCACTCTCAGTCTCTCTCTTCCATCTCCTGCTCGCTCTCCCATTCTCTCTTGCTCTCTCTTATTCTCTTTTCCCTCCAATTCTTTCTCTCATTCTTGCTCCCAATTTCCCAGTCGTTCCGTCACTCTCTCATTCTCCCTTCATCCCTTCACTCCTTTTCTCATCAGATCTCTCTCTCAGTCACTCTCTTTCATTCTCATAGATTTTTTTCACTCATTCGCCCCAACTATTCTCTTTCTCAGTCACTCTCCCCATTCTCTCACTCTTTTTCTTGCCTATCTCTATCTCTTGCTCGCTCTCTCTCCTTCTCTCTCATCTATCTCTCTTTCACATTCTATTATTCTTGCTGTTTCTCAATCACTTTCATTCTTATCCCCTTTCTTTTTTGC
The DNA here is from genome assembly GCA_025379985.1 of Phyllomedusa bahiana. Taxonomy (NCBI): domain Eukaryota; kingdom Metazoa; phylum Chordata; class Amphibia; order Anura; family Hylidae; genus Phyllomedusa; species Phyllomedusa bahiana. The sequence goes on from JAODAL010023654.1 coordinate 51,967, forward strand.
TGTCACTCTCTCTTTCTCTCTTGGGCGCTCTATTTTATACTCTCACTTCCAGTCACTCACTCATATTTTGTCACTCCTCCTTCCGCACTTTTTTAGTCACTCTTTCACGCTCACTCATTCTTTCTCCTTCTCTCACTCCCCTCTTTCTCTCTCTAAGTCACTCTCATGTGATCCCTTATTCTTCTTGTTGCTCTTAGGCACTTTCATACTCCCTTTCTTATCCAGTCGTTCTCACTTTCTCACTCCTCCTTTTCCACTTTCTCACTCATTTTCTCTTTTACTCTCATTCTTTCTCGCACTCTCTACTCTCATTGAGGCAGATTTATCAATACTGTCTAACTCTTTAGGTGGCATGTAGGGATGGGGGGTTTTGGGCCCTTTTCGGCCAATTTCCCAACCCCAAAAAACCTGTGGTAACCCCTGTCCCACTGGTGTATGAACTGGGCTTAGTGTAAACATACAATAGACAAACTTCCCTTCCGCCCTCAGGAAACAAAAGGTTTCTGATAAAAAAAGGGGCCCGGTTTTGAACTGTCTAGGAGAAAATTTACACCTTTTTTTTCATTAGCTTAGGGTTTTTGGGCCCCTAACCGGCTCTAAAAAGCCACGCCCCTTCACAAAGGGGCACGCCCCTTTTTCCCGACGAGGTGCAGAAGTATCTAAAACTTTTAAAAACACATAGGGCGACATCTATGAACCCTTTTCTTCCCCCTTTTTTTTCTATGTTGCCCAAATTAATGTTGAACAGGTGCGCGGGCCCAAAAATTTTGGGGCAATGTGCCCCCTGGAAAAAACACATTTTAATGCACCATAGTTTGGTGTGAAACTGTCATTCAAAGTTTGGTGCATAACACACTATGCGCCAATTTTTAGTGTTAAGCGGAAAAATTAGGGACATAACACTTTCATTCAACTTTTGGGCGTTTGTAACCCCCCCTCTCTATCCTTTTTTTAAAAAATCAGTGTCAGCGTCAAGTTTACAAAAAAAGGGGCATGCCCAATTTAGTGATGTCGCCCATAATATATATGGGTTTAAAATTTAAAATTGACAAATTTCATCAGCAAATTTTGGCACAAAAGTAATTTAAAAAATATTTCCCCATTCCTTTTTCCCCCTTTCCCCCAAAATCCCCTCTTTCACCCCCCGCAAACCCCCCTTTTTTTTCCTCATTCCCCTCTCTTCCTTTTTCTCGGGGTTTTTCTCCCCCCTACTTTTCAGCACCTTTTAAAACTGGGGCTCCCCTTTCCCCTCAGAAACCTCTCTCTAAGTCACTCTCATTCACTTTCTCACTCATTCTGTCAATTCCCCTTTTTTCCCACACCCCCCCTTCTTTTCTCATGCGGTTTTCCCGTTTTTCATTCCTTTCCCCCCCTTTCTCATTTACTATTAAACAATTTTCATTTTTATTTCATTCTCTGTTTTTTGCTCTCATTCTCTTTCTCTCTTTCTCACTCCTCTTTTCTTAGCCACCCCCTCACTGTGTCACTCTTTCTTTTACTCCAGTCTCCTTTTTTCTTATTGCCCCTTTATTCCTCATCACCTTTTTCTCCCGTCAAATCTATCACTCTTATTCTCTCTCTGTTTCTTGCTCTCATTCTCTGTCCCACTTTCTCAGTCACTCTATCTCAAATTCCCCTCTTTCCTTTTCCCTCAAATTTCCTCTTTCCCTTTTTCTCCCTCTCTCCATTTAGCTTTCACCTCCTTTTTACTTATTCTCTTTTTCTTTATTCTCTCCCCCCTCTTTTCTCAAATCGCTCTATTCCACCCCTCAACCCTTCCTTCTTTCCCATGTTTTCTTTCCTGATTCTCCTTTTCCAAACCCCTCAGTCCCCGCTATCCCCGCTCTTTAAATTTTCCATTTTACCCCTCATTCCATCTTTTTCTTGCTCTCATCCTCTTTTCTTTTTTCCTTTTCCTTTAATCACTAAAAATTTTTTTATCTCACTCCCTTTTAGGCCCTCGTTTACACGGGTTTTTCAGGCAAAAGATTCCAGCCGGTTTTTTGCCCCGTAATGCGCCTTTCCCAAAACGGCTGAAATCCGTGCCAGTCATTAAAGGTAAACCACAGTTGTCATAAGAACTATGGATTACGTCCCCTCTCCCTGCCCCCGGCCCAATCTCCGCGGGGGAAAAAGTGACATGGGGAAAATTTTCCCCCACGGTATAAAAAAAGCGCCGTGGGGGAAATGACAATCTAAAAGGGCCCCCAAACAGGGCCCCCCCCCCCCCCACCCAACCCCGCTGCAAAGGGGGCCGGCATAATTGCGGGGGGAAATCCGTCCCCGCAATTTCGCCGGCAATAAAGGGGGTTAACTTTGCCTTACTCTTATTCTCTTTTTCTCACTCCTCTTTTCCTTTCTTCATTCCTTTTTCCCCCTTTCTCAGTCACTTTTATCCCCTCTCTCTCATTCTCCCTCTCTGTTTCTTGCTCTTCTCTTTCTCACTTTCTCAGTCACTCTATCACGCTCTCTCATTCTCCCTCTCTGTTTCTTGCTCTTCCTTTTTTTTCTCACTTTCTTTACCTCCCATCAAACCTCTTTTCATTCTCCCTCTGGTTTCTTGCTCTTTTTCTTTCTCACTTTTTCCCTCACCCCTAAACACACTCTCTCATTTTCCCCCCTCTGTTTTCTTTGCTCTTTTCCCTTTTTCCCCTTTTTCCCTTTACTTTTAATCAAGCTTTTATCCTTCTCTCTCCCCTTTTCCCCCAGTTTTTCTCTAATTAAAACCCATCCACGCCTCTTTTTTTCTTTTTCTCTCTCCCTCCCTTTTCCCCTGTCCCCCGATAACACTCTCTCTCTTCTCTCCTGTTTCTTTGCTCTCCCCTTTTCGTCCCCCTTTCTCAGTCACTCTAACAAATCCCCCCTCTCAAAAAAATTGCTCCTTTACCCCTCCCCCCCTCTCCTTTCATTCTTGGTCACTCTCCCCCCGCTCAAACTCTTAAACACTCCCCCTCTCATTCTCTCTCAAATTTTTCTCAGTTTTTATTCTTTCTTTCCCGGCCCTTCCCTCACTTTCACTCTCATTGCTCTCTTTTGCTCTTCTTTCCTCTGGGCTCTTTCCCAGTCTGTGTAATTACCGGCCCGTTACTGGCTTGGGGCTTTTTTATTTTTTTTAGTCAGGGAAAAAACAGGGTTTTAAAAAAAAAAAACAAAAAACCCTTTTGTAGTCCTTTTAGTCTAAAAAAGTTCTCAAAAATTCTTTCAAGAAACCAAAGGGGGCAAAAGGGTAAATGTGGGAATCCCTTTAAAAAAGGGGGGTCCCGTACGCATACAAAAAAGATGTATTGGGATATAAATTTTTGATATGGGGGTTTTTAGTGTGGGCAGTCCCTTTATGCAAATCTCGCATTCTATTTCCAAAAAACCCAGGAAAAAACCCGGATGAAAAAGGGGTAAAAAACCTTCCAAAAAGGAAAAGTGTTTTCATGCATAAAATAGTTGTTTTTGTACCCTTTTAAACCAAGGGAATTTATCCCATTAACCCCCCTATTTATAAAAAGCCCATCTGCAGGTTTTTCTCACTATCTGAAATGAAATCAGAATAAACCTTCCCCCGTTTTAGGGCAATTAGGAACCCCAAAATTTTTTATTTTTAGTCAAAAGCCAGAATAATGGGGAGAATTTTAAGGAATTTTTTTTGTTTTTTTACCCCCTTTTTGCAAAGTCAAAACTTTTTCACAAAACTAAAAAGTTCTCCCGCCCTTTTGGGAAAAATTTTTGGGCCCCCATATGAAGATTGGGATTTTCTTTTTTTGGAAGTGTCATAAAGGGTTTTTTGGCAAATCCCCCGAGTTAATGAGGCCACAACTGTGGGTTTTTGTTTAAAAACACCAAAAAACAAAATTGCTCTGTGTGTAAAATCAAGGGAAAATCTAAAGAAATTTGCCCCGATATCAGGAAGAAATTTGTGGACTTGCACAAGCCTGATCTTTCTTGGGTGCCAAATTTCCCGATACCTGAAGGTGCCCTCATTCATCTTTTAAAAGCAATTATACCAAATACAAACAAGATGGGAATTCCAACCCCCCATAAAACCCCTCAGGAAGAGGAGGGTTCTGTTCCAAAATGAACCCTGCTTTGGGTTTCCCACATTGCATATCAACCCAAAAACAAAAGCAAAAGACCTTTTGAAAGCTGGCGGGAAACTGGTAAGATTTCGTCATTTTTCCACAGTGAAACAAGTACTTTTAAACAACATGGGCTGAAAAGGTCCCCTCTGCCAAAGGGAAAACTGTTTTCCTGAAAGTAACATAAAAAAACCCAGATTAAATTTTTTTCAGAACAAAAAATAAACTTTTTGGGCCAATAATGAACCCTTGGGTTTCGTTTGAGGAAAAAGGGAGAAACTTGGAACCTAAGAACCCCATCCCCAAATGTGAAACACGGGGGGTTTTCACCCTCATGATTTTTGGGGTTGTTTTGCAGCAGGTGGGGCTAGTGTACTTCACACAATAGATGGCATTTAGAGGAAAGAAAAAATTATGTGGGAAAAATGAAATAACCCTCTCAAGACATCCCCCAGGAAAATTTAAAGGGTTTTGGGGGAGATGTGTCTTCTAAATGGTTTAATACCCCAAAACTACTGCCAAACTGGTTCAAAGTGGGTTTTAAGGGGAACCCAAATCAATTTTTATTTTTTTCAGCCATCACAAAACCCCGATTTTCAATCGTATTGGAAAAGATGGGCAAAAACGAAAAGCAAAGACTAAACCCCCAAAACATGGGGTCAATTTAAAAACCCCCTTTTTGTCAGGGGGAAGGGGGAAAAATTTCCCACCAACAATTTTTGAGAAGGGGTTTTGGAAGGATCCCCCAAAGGTTTTTAACCCCCGTTTCCCAAAAAGTTTTAAGGGGAAAGCCACCAAATACCGAAAAATGTATGGAAACTTTTGACTTTTTCAAAAGTAATAAAAATTTTTTTCCTTAAAAAATTCTCTTTTCTGATTATTTTTGGGATTTGGGGGAAAAGAAAAAAATTTTGGGCCCCAATTAAACCCAAAACGGGGAAGGAATTTTTCTGATTTCATGTCGGGCAGTGAGAAAAACATGCATACCCTATTTCCCTGAAAATAAGACCTATTGCAATTTTTTTCAAGCTGAGAAATGTAAGGCCTCCCCTGGAAAAAAAAGACCTTGGGGGCTGCCAATTTCTTTAAAACCGGGCCCCCCCCGCCCCCCCCCCCCCCACCTCCCCCACGCCATACATTGGCGTTAACAGATCATTTAGATAGCTATTACCTAGACAAAAGGTGCTCATTTAAGGAAAGTGCTATTGATAGACAGACAAATAGGGAGATTGGGCTCAATGATCCTAAAAGAAATGGAATCAACAAAAATTTTTACCCTGAAACCAGGGGGTTTGGGAGAGTTGTGATGCTGCTCCCCGAAATGAAAAGACCTGACCGTCCTTTTTTTGTCTTTTTAAAAAAATTTGCTTTTTGTTTTAAAAATTGGTTGTTAAAATAGAAATAAAGTCCCCCAAGAAATTTTTTGGGTGGGAAAATTTAGGGGTTTTTGGCTGCTTTTGCGAAGTTGTGATGAAATCACTACAGGGAAAATTAAAAAACAGGGGTTTTTTTTTTTGTTTTTTTTTTAACAATAAATGTTAAATCTTTTTTATGGAAAAAATAAAAATCCCCCTGAAAAATTTAAAACCCAGCGCATCTTTTTAAGCAAAAATTAAATTTAAAGGGGGGGGGGGGGGGGGGAAAACTTTTCTTATTTAAAGGGGAAACAGGGGTATTTTGTCCCCTTTTTTTATAGTGGATGAAAATTTTGCTTTCCCAAATGTAAACTATTTTTTTTTATGCTGAAATATATATGTATTAGTGTACTTATTCAGTAATTTTTTTTCCCTCTAAAGGAAAACTTTTTATAAATTTTTTTCCCAAAACAAGAAAGTTGTGGTAAAAAAAAGGGGGGGGGGGGGGGGAATTAAAAATTTTTGGTGGATTTTGGGGGGGTTTTTATTTTTTAAAAAGTGATTAGTGCTCAGTCTTAAAAGCAAACCGCACATTCTGTTCAAGAACCAGGAAGCTCAGGATGACAAAAACCCAGGGGTCCTTCAAAAAACAGGGGCAAAACGTTACAGGGCCATAAAATTTTCATTCGTTTTAAGAATCAGAAAAATTTTGGGGTGTAAGTTGTAAAAATTTTTTCCAAGAAAAGGGGACCGGTGCAGGGGATGAAACCCCAAAGGTTTACATTTATTTTAAGTGTTCTGCAGTGTATCAGTCTTAATGGGAATCTCAAATTTTAAATTTAAGGGAATTTAGGGGGCCAGGGGAAAAAAGGGGGCCCCAAATGCCAGAAAGGTGCTGCAGGATATACAATAGTCGTGTATAAAGTTTTTAAAAAAACCCCTACAAATTTTTTTTAAGATGGGTGTGTTGCATTTAAATTTTTTTAAAAAAAGTGGAAACCGGGAGAGTTTCAATGTATTTACAAAATTCAATCCAAGAATCAAAAGCTGAATCAGAAAACAGAATGAAAGATACTATTAAACCCCTTCATGATAGGGGAAATTGCTGCCTGCCCGGGGGTAAAACTGAGGGGCTGCATACAATTTTTCATGGAATAGTTTGCAAATGTGTTTTTAAGAAATTCCCCCCCACATTTTTATCAAGAAACCAAAGAAGTCAAGAAAAGAAAAATGCTAGGGAAAGCTTCAGAGACAGGGAAAAAGCGGCATAAAACATCATCAGGAGAGGGGGCCCTGATTTTCGGGGGGGGTGGAGGGAAAAGGGTGCTGGGCCCCAAAAAAACAACTTCCATGGTTGGGGCCCCCAAGGGAAACCCAAATCCACTGGTGGCCCCAAGAATCAACCCCCAATGGGGGCCCCCCAAGAATCATCTCCACCCCGGGGCCCCAAAAATACACTTTCCCCTGGGGGCCCCCAAAGGGCCCCCTCCACTGGTGGGCCCCCCCAAAAAATCAACTCCCCCTGGGGCCCCAAGGGAAACAACTCCACTGGTGGAGCCCCAAGGGGGGGGTTCAACTCCACTGGTGGGGGCCCCAAGAAATTTAAAAATCCACTGGTGGGGCCCCAAGAATCAGCTCCCACTGTGGCCCCAAGGGTCAACTCCACTGGGGGCCCCAAGGAAAACAACTTTCCCCTGGTTGGGGGCCCAAAATCAAAAATCCCCTGTTTCCCCCCAAAATCAACACCACCCGGTTGGCCCCCCCAAAAATACACCCAACTGGTTGGGCCCCCAAAGGGTCACCTTTCCCCGGTTTGGGCCCCAAAAATCAACTCCACTGGTTCCCCAAAAACAAATCCACTTGGGGGAGCCCCAAGAAAACAACCCCCACTGGTTTTGGGGCCCAAAAATCAACTCCACTGGTGGGCCCCCAAAAAACAGCTCCACTGGTGGGCCCCCAAATATCAACACCACTTTGGGCCCCCAAAAATCAACTCCACTGGGCCCCAAGGATCAACTCCCCCCTTGGGGGCCCCAAGAATCAACTCCCCTTTGGGGCCCCAAGGGTTAACCCCCACTGGGGTGGGCCCCCCAATTTAAACAAATCCACTAGGTTTTCCCCAAGAATCAACTCCACTTTTGGGCCCCCAAGAATCCAACTCCAAATGGTGGCCCCGGAATCAACCCAAATGGGGGCCCCCAAAGGGCCCAAATCCACTGGGGGGGCCCCAAGGGTCAACTTTCCCCTTTTGGCCCCCAAGGGTCAACTTTAAATGGTGGGCCCCAAGGATCAACTTTCCCCTGGGGGCCCCAAGCAATTTAACTCCACTGTGGGGCCTTTAAAAATAAAATTCACCCGGTTTGGGCCCCCCAACATCAACCCCCCACTGTTTTGGGGGCCCCGGGGCTCAAATCCCGTCCCGGGGGAAACCCCCCTAATCAACTCCACTGGTGGGGCCCAAGCAAACAACCCACTGGTGGCCCCAAGAAAACAACCCCCCACTGGTGGGGCCCCAAAAAATCAGCTCCACTTTGGGTTTCCCCAAACATCAACTCCAAATGGCGGGCCCAAAATCAACTCCAAATGGTGGGCCAAGAGCCAAATTATTGGTGGAAACCCAAGAATTAAAATCTCTATTGTGCCCCAAAAAACTGGGGGGGGGGGCCCCCACTGTTTTGGGCCCTGAAAATTAATTTCTACTGGGGGGGTCCCAAAGAATTATCTCCACTGGTGGGGCCCCGGCCCTGTTCCCTCGAATTATTTTACTAAATTCATCTCAAAAAATTTAAATATCATTGAAAATTAAGGGGTTTTCCAGGACAAACTTTTATTTGTTTAGGGCCCACAAATTTTATTTTATTAAACCCCTTTACACTGTAATAATTTCCCTACAATAAATTTTGGTTTTTTCTATTTGTCTTTAAAATTTTTGACATCCAAAAAATCTTAAACATTTATATTTTGTTTTTTGAAACTGCACTAGAATAAAAAACAAATTTTGGAAAATTTTATTTTGGTTTGCTGGGCTTTAATGGATTCTTTCCCTTCTTTCTAGAATCAGAAACCTCAGGAAAGGGGAGTATTAAGAATCCCCTTTCCCAAAACAAGGGCCCGCCCCCGCAGGGGGATAAAAACTGATGTTTTGGGATTTATTCTCTTAAAATAGTTTTTTTTTATGGTGATTATCAGTCTTATTGCAGTTCCCGCATTCTATTAAAAACCAGGAAAAAATTTTTGGGGACAATTTTTTCATTATATTTTTCAAAAACCCGGGGAATTTTTTGGGAGGGGCATAAGACAAATTTTGTTTTCTTGTTTTTTTTTTGGGGGTAGTGTTTTTTTTAGCGTGTCATTTTTACCCAATTTCCCCGCATTCTATTCGAGAAACCCCGGGAAACCTTTAGGGTGACAAGTATTATCAATTCTTTTCCCAAAACAGGGAAGTGTAGGAGGGGCAAAAAACAATTTTTTTTCTTTTTTCTTTTTGTAGTTTTTGCACTTGTCAGTCTTACCCCAATCCTCAAAATTCAAAACGAGAACCAAAAGCTCAGGGTTTACAAATTTTTATCATTATAAATATTTAAAAACATGAAATGGTTTTCAGGACATAAGACAATTGTGTTTCCTTTTTTTTTTTTCTTGTGTAGTGTTTTGCACTGTGTCAGTCTTACTCCAATCCTCGCATTCTATTCGAGAACCAGAAAGCTCAGGATGACAAGTATTATCATTATAGTATTCAAAAACATGAAGTGTTGCAAGACATGAGACAATTGTGTTTTCTTGTTTTTTCTTGTGTAGTGTTTTGCACTGTGTCAGTCTTACTCCAATCCTCGCATTCTATTCGAGCAGCAGGAAGCTGAGGGAGATGTGTTGTGATTTGTGCTGCGTCTCTTGCATCATCACTATCTGCAGCTGGGATGTGCGGGGCTCTCATCGCTCTCCATTGTCCGTGCAGCTTGGCACAGGCTTCGTTTTCTTGCTCTGCATTCGGCGCAGTGTCTGCAGGAGCAGCGCTCGCTCTATAAACCGTGCAGGAAATGAATGTGGAGCAGCCGTACAAGAAGCTTTTATGGTTGGACAGGACGAGAGGTCACACTCCGTGATTAATCCCGCTCCGCGCCGCAGTCGGTGACTGTTTTTGTTTTTCAATTACTTATACAAACGTAATCAATTGTGAGCGCCGCTGCCCTGCATGCTAATGACCCTGAGTATTACATCATGGCCGCTGTCATACGCCGGCATGAAACGCGCTCAAGTGCTCGCCGCTAAATGTTGGCCCGGTTCTGCTTCTCTGTAAATCGTGGTGAAGGTTTGTAATTAAAATGGCACAGGGAGCCGCTCGCTATTTGCTGCGTGGTTTACAGCTCTACGGCCGGGTTCACACTGGTGGTAAAACGGTGACAACAGAACCGATGCAGTTTATCCTCACTTCTCCCTCGCTCCATGGGGGACAATGTACAAAGAAGGTAAATTCTACTATATTTAATTTTTAGGTACGTTCCTATCTAGACATAAGGTTGCCACCTTTACTACCAAAAAATACCAGACAGGTTTATGTAGGTAAAGAGGGGGTGTGGTGCGCTGACGGGTGGGTATATAAGGTGTGTGATAGGCCGTCTGCACACATGTCTTGGTTCTGTCATGGGTAATAGAGGTATCAGAGTTGTCATAGTTGCAAAAAGGGATGATTATTATAGCACAAGGATGTCACTGCACCTCTGCTAACCCTACTGTGCATGGGGCCCCGGAGCAGACGGATGTCACTGCACCTCTGCTAACCCTACTGTGTAAGGGCCCCGGAGCAGACGTGTAATTCAAACCCC